>JABUQX010068575.1:0-10818 GCA_015478945.1 Trachelipus rathkii | reverse complement strand
TCAAAAAACATCAAACAACCAGACAAAAAACAAGATAATACATTATTAACAAACAGTCAAAAAAACAGTCAAAAAAGTCAAAAACATGTATATCTAAAATACAGTCAAAAAACAGTCAAAACAGTCAATACAGTCAAAACAGTTAAAAAAAGTCAAATACAAGTTCAAAAACAGTAAAACAGTCAAAAAAAGTCAAAAACAGTCAAAACAGTCAAAAACAGTAGTCAAAACAGTCAAAAAAAATAGTCAAAAAACAGTCAAAAACAGTAGTCAAAAACAGTAGTCCATAATAAAGATAGTATTAAACAACAAGTAGTCAATATTAAAAATAGTCAAAAAAGTAAGGTTAAAAACAGTCAAAAACAGTCAAAAACAGTCAAATAAATCACAAGAATTAAACAGTTCAGATATTATAATATAATAATAAAAATATAATAAAAACAGTAAGTTAATAAAAAAGTAGTCAAAACGATCAAAAATCAGTAGTCAAACACAGATCAAAAACAGTAGTCAAAAACAGTCACCAAACAGTCAAAACATCATAAACACGTAAAAAAACAAATACAAAACAGTAAACAAGAGAGTTAAATCCAGTTAATAACAAGTCAAGAAAAAATCCAAAATTAATACTATAACCAGTCAATCAACACAGTTACACAAACCAGTCCAAAACTAGCTCGTACAACAAATACAGCTTCTTAAAACAGTAGTTTCCAAAAACAGTACAAAACAGTCAAAAACGTCACAATAAAACAGTAAAATACCAGTAAAGACAATGTACAATACATCCTAAAAAAGATACAAACAATGCATATATATTACAGTACAAGAGAAAGACCAAAGCTCATCACAAGTAGATCAATGAACAGTACAAAAAAAAAACAAGTATAAAACAGTAGAGCTCCAACTATATAACAATAAAGTAATTAACAAAACACTTAGTACACTAGAACAGTAGTCAAAAATACTAGTAGTCCAAAAAACAAGTTAGTCAATACAAGTAAGATCACAAACAAATAAGCAAAAAATCATGTTAGTCCAAACACTAGTCGAAGAAAACATTATAACAAACAGTCATAAATAAACTCACAACTCGATCAACATACATAGTCCAAACAAGTAATAAAAAAAAATTAACAAAGTTTAGAATGAAACAATAAACAATTATATTACATAAACACAGTACAAAGCTCACAACAATACAACATCAACAAAGTCACAAATACGTATGTTCAGATACCCGATTCTAACAAAACGTAGTCAACAATAAGTCAAACCAGTAAGTCCAAAAAGCAGTACAAAATAAGTAGTCAAACAGTACAAAACAATTGTAAAAAAAATTAATTACAAAATTATGTCAAAACAGTCAAAACTAGTACAAAACGTAAATACGAATTAGTCAAAAAACATCAAACAGTCAAAACAAGTATACCAAACCAGTAGTTCACAAACCGTCAAAAAACGTTCAAAAAAAGATAATAAACAGTCAAAAACAGTCAAAATAGTCAAAAACAGTCAAAAACAGTAGTCATCCAAAAACAGTCAAAAATCAGTCAAAAAAAACAGTTAAAAACAGTCAAAAACAATTCAAAAATTCAAAAAATTCAAAAAACAGTAAAAACGTCCAAAAAACACGCTATAAAAACAGCTCAAAACGTCAAAAACAGTCAAAACAGTAGTCAAAAACAGTCAAAACAGTAGTCAACAAAGTAAAACAGTAGTCAAAACAGTCAAAACAGTTGTAAAAAACAGTAGTCAAAAACAGTCAAAAATCAGTCAAACAGTCAAAACAGTAGTCAAAAACAAGTAAAAACAGTAGTCAACAGTAAGTAAAAAACGTCCAAAACAGTAGTACAAAACAGTCAAACATAGTCAAAAACGTCAAAAACAGTCAAACAATGTCAAAAACAGCAAAAACGTTAAAACCAGTTAAAACAGTCAAACCAGTCAAAACAGTCAAACCAGTCAAAACCAGTCAAAACCAGTCAAAACCAGTAGTCAAAAACAGTCAAAAACAGTAGTCAAAAACAGTCAAAACAGTCAAAACAGTCAAAAACAGTCAAAAACAGTCAAAAACAGTCAAAAACAGTCAAAAACAGTAGTCAAAAACAGTCAAAAACAGTAGTCAAAAACAGTAGTCAAAAACAGTAGTCAAAAACAGTAGTCAAAAACAGTAGTCAAAAACAGTAGTCAAAAACAGTAGTCAAAAACAGTCAAAAACAGTCAAAAACAGTCAAAAACAGTCAAAACCAGTCAAAACCAGTCAAAACCAGTCAAAACCAGTCAAAAACAGTCAAAAACAGTCAAAAACAGTCAAAAACAGTCAAAACAGTCAAAAAGTCAGAAAAGTAAAACAGTAAACAAAAACAGTCAAAAACAGTAGTCAAAAACAGTCAAAAACAGTAGTCAAAAACAGTCAAAAACAGTTGTCAAAAACAGTAGTCAAAAATAGTCAAAAACAGTCAAAAACAGTCAAAACAGTCAAAACAGTCAATAAACAGTCAAAAACAGTCAAAAAGTCAAAACAGTTTAAAACAGTCAAAAACAGTCAAAAGCAAACAGTCAAACAGTCAAAAATCAAAACAGTAAAAACAGTCAAAAACAGTCAAAACAGTAGTCAAAACTCAAAAACAGTAAAACAGTCAAAAACAGTCAGTCAAAAACAGTAAAGTCAAAAACAGTTGTCAAAACAGTGCAAAACAGTAGTCAAACAGTCAATAAACAGTATCAAAAACAGTAGTCAAAACAGTAGTCAAAAACAGTCAAAAACAGTCAAAACAGTCAAAACACAGTAGTCAAAAACAGTCAAAACAGTAGTCAAAAACAGTCAAAAACAGTCAAAAACGTCAAAAAACAGTCAAAACAGTAGTCAAAACAGTCAAAAACCAGTCAAAAACAGTAGTCAAAACCAGTCAAAAACAGCGTCAAACAGTCAAAAACAGTCAAAAACATTCAAACAGTCAAAACAGTCAAAAGGCCAAAAACAGTCAAAACAGTCAAAAAAGTCAGAAACAGTCAAAACAGTAAACAAAAACAGTCAAAAAGTCAGTCAAAAACAGTCAAAAACAGTTGTCAAAAACAGTAGTCAAAAATAGTCAAAACAGTCAAAACAGTCAAAAGTCAAAAACAGTAGTCAAAAGTCAAAAAGTCAAAAACAGTCAATAACAGTCAAAAACAGTCAAAAAAGTCAAAAAAGTCAAAACAGTCAAAACAGTCCAAAACAGTCAAAAACGTCAAAAACCAGTCAAAACAGTCAAAAACAGTCAAAACTGTCAAAAACAGTTCAAAAAGTCAAAACAGTCAAAAAAACACAGTCCCCAAAACAAACCGTCCCAAAAAAAACAGTTCCCCCTTCAACAACCAGTCAACCCAAGTCAAAAACAGTCAAAAACATTCAAAAACAGTCAAAAACAGTCAAAAACAGTCAAAAACAGTAGTCAAAAACAGTCAAAAACAGTCAAAAACAGTTAAAACCAGTCAAAAACAGTCAAAAACATTAGTCAAAAACAGTCAAAATCAGTAGTCAAAAACAGCCAAAAACAGTCAAAAACAGTCAAAAACAGTCAAAAACAGTCAAAAACAGTCAAAAACAGTCAAAAACAGTCAAAAACAGTCAAAAACAGTAAAAATAAAACAGACAAAAACATCAAAAACAGTCAAAAACAGTCAAAAACAGTCAAAAACAGTCAAAATCAGTAGTCAAAAACAGCCAAAAACAGTAGTCAAAAACAGTCAAAAACAGTCAAAAACAGTCAAAAACAGTCAAAAACAGTCAAAAACAGTCAAAACAGTAAAAACAGTAAAAACACTAGTCAAAACAGTCAAAACAGTCAAAAAAAGTCAAAACAGTCATCAAAAACAGTCAAACAGTCAAAAACAGTAGTCAAACAGTAGTCAAAAACAGTAGTCAAAACAGTAGTCAAAACAGTAGTCAAAAAGAGTCAAAAACAGACAGTCAAAACAGTAAAAACAGTCAAAAAAACAGTCAAAAATCAGTCAAACAGTCAAAAACCAGTCAAAAACAGTCAAAACAGTCAAAACAGTCAAAAACAGTACAAAAACAAACAAAAACAGTCAACAACAAAAACAGTCAAAAACAGTCAAAAACAGTCAAAAACAGTCAAAAACAGTCAAAAACAGTCAAAAACAGTCAAAACAGTCAAAACAGTCAAAAACAGTCAAAAACAGTCAAAAACAGTCAAAAACAGTCAAAACAGTCAAAAACAGTTAAAACAGTCAAAAACATCAAAACAGTCAAATACAGTCAAAAACAGTGTCAAAAAACAGTCAAAAACAGTCAAAAAGTCAAAAACAGTCAAAACAGTCAAACAGTCAAAACAGTCAAAAACAGTCAAAACAGTCAAAAACAGTCAAAACTAGTCAAAAACAGTTAAAAAACATTAAAAACAGTCAAAAACAGTCAAAAACAGTCAAAAACAGTCAAAAACAGTCAAAAACAGTCAAAAACAGTCAAAAACAGTCAAAACAGTCAAAACAGTCAAAAAAGTCAAAACAGTAGTCAAAACAGTCAAAAACAGTCAAAAACAGTCAAAAACATTCAAAAAAGTCTAAACAGTCAAAAACAGTCAAAACAGTCAAAAAGTCAAAACAGTCAAAAACAGTCAAAAACAGTCAAAACATTAGTCAAAAACAGTCAACGTAGTCAAAAACAGTCAAAAAAGTAAGCAAAAAACAGTAGTCAAAAACAGTAGTCAAAACAGCAGTCAAAAAAGTCAAAACAGTCAAAACACAACAGTTTAAACAGTCAAAACAGTCAAAAACAGTAGTCAACAAAAAGTCAAAAACACCCTCAAAAACAGTAGTCAAAAACAGTCAAAAACAGTAGTCAAAAACAGTCAAAAACAGTAGTCAAAAACAGTCAAAAACAGTCAAAAACAGTCAAAAACAGTCAAAAACAGTCAAAAACAGTTAAAACCAGTCAAAACCAGTCAAAAACAGTCAAAACCAGTCAAAACCAGTCAAAACCAGTCAAAAACAGTAGTCAAAAACAGTCAAAAACAGTAGTCAAAAACAGTCAAAAACAGTCAAAAACAGTCAAAAACAGTCAAAAACAGTCAAAAACAGTCAAAAACAGTCAAAAACAGTCAAAAACAGTCAAGAGAAACCAGTCAAAAATAGTCAAAAACAGTCAAAAACAGTCAAAAACAGTAGTCAAAAACAGTAGTCAAAAACAGTAGTCAAAAACAGTAGTCAAAAACAGTAGTCAAAAACAAGTCAAAAACAGTAGTCAAAAACAGTAGTCAAAAAAGCTCAAAACAGTAGTCAAAAACAGTCACACAGTCAAAACAGTCAAAACCAGTCAAAAACAGTCAACAGTCAAAACAGTTAAAAACCAGTTAAAACAGTCAAACAGTCAAAAACGTCAAACACAGTCAAAAACAGTCAAAAATACAGTCAAAACAGTCAAGAACAGTCAAAAAAGTAGTCAACACAGTCAAAAACAGTAGTCAAAAACAGTAAAAAACAGTCAAAAACAGTCAAAAACAGTTGTCAAAAACAGTAGTCAAAAATAGTCAAAAACAGTCAAAAACAGTCAAAAACAGTCAAAAACAGTAGTCAAAAACAGTCAAAAACAGTCAAAAACAGTCAAAAACAGTCAAAACAGTCAAAAACAGTCAAAAACAGTCAAAAACAGTCAAAACAGTCAATAACAGTCAAAACAGTCAAAACAGTCAAACAGTCAAAAACCGTCAAAACAGTCAAAAACAGTCAAAAACGTCAAACAGTCAAAACAGTCAAAAACAGTCAAAACAGTCAAAAACAGTCAAAAACAGTCAAAAAAGTCAAAAACAGTCAAAACAGTCAAACACAGTCAAAACAGTCAAAAAACAGTCAAAACAGTCAAAAACAGTCAAAACAGTCAGAAACAGTCAAAAACAGTCAAAAAACAGTCAAAACATCACACGTAGTCAAAAACAGTACTCAAACAGCTAGTCAAAAACAGTAGTCAAAAACAGTAGTCAAAAAGTCAAAAACAGTCAAAACAGTCAAAAACAGTCACAAACAGTCAAAACAGTAGTCAAAAACAGTCAAAAACAGTCAAAGAACAGTAAAAACAGTATCAAAAACAGTCAAAAACAGTCAAAACACAGTCAAAAAACAGGTCAAAAACAGTCAAAAAGTCAAAAACAGTCAAACCAGTCTAAACCAGTCAAAACCAGTCAAAAACAGTCAAACCAGTCAAACAGTCAAAACAGTCAAAAACAGTAAAAACAGTCAACAGTCAAAACAAGTCAAAAAACAGTCCAAAAACATCAAAAACAGTCAAAAAAAACAGTCAAAAACTGTCAAAAACAGTCAAAAACAGTCAAAAACAGTCAAAAACAGTCAAAAACAGTCAAAAACAGTCAAAAAACAGTCAAAAAACGGTAAAAACCAGTCAAAACAGTCAAAACAGTCAAAAACAGTCAAAAACCAGTCAAAAACAGTCAAACAGTCAAAAACAGTATCAAAAACAGTCAAAAACAGCAAAACAGTAGTCAAAAACAGTCAACAGTTGTCAAAACACAGTTGTCAAACAGTAGTCATAGTCAAACAGTCAGAAAACAGTCCAAAAACAGTCAAAAACAGTATCCAAAAACAGTCAAAAGTAGTCAAAAACAGTAGTCAAAACCAGTCAAACAGTAGTAAAAGTCAAAAACAGTAGTCAAAACAGTAGTCAAAGTCAAAAACAGTCCAAAAACAGTCAAAAACAGTCAAAAACAGTAGTCAAAACAGTAGTCAAAACAGTCAAAAACAGTAGTCAAAAACAGTCAAAACAGTAGTCAAAAAACAGTAGTCAAAAACAGTCAAAAACAGTAGTCAAAAACAGTCAAAAAAAGTCAAACAGTCAAAACCAGTCAAAACCAGTCAAACAGTCAAACCAGTCAAAAACAGTCAAACAGTTAAACCTAGTCAAAACCAGTCACAGTAGTCAACAAACAGTCAAAACAGTAAGTCAAAAACAGTCAAACAGTCAAAAACAGTCAAATACATCAAAAACAGTCAAAACAGTCACGTCAAAAACAGTCAAAACAGTCAAAAACAGTCAAAACAGTTCAAAACTTATCAAAAAAAGTCCAAAAGACATTCAAAACGTCAAAGTCAAAAACATTCCAAAACAGTCAAAAAACAGTCAAAACAACAGTCAAAAACATCCAAACTCAAAACAGTCAAAACCAGTAGTCAAAACAGTCAAAAACAGTAGTCAAAAACAGCAAAAAAACAGTCAAAAACACAGTCAAAAACAGTAGTCAAAACAGCAAAACAGTAAAAAACCAGTAGTTCAAACAACCAGTCAAGAACAGTAGTCAAAACAGTAGTCAAAAACAAGTCAAAAACAGTAGTCAAAAACAGTCAAAAAGTAGTCAAAAACAGCAAAACGTCAAAACAGTCAAAACAGTCAAAACAGTCAAAAACAGTCAAAAAACGTCAAACAAGTCAAAAACAGTAGTCAAAAACAGTCAAAAACAGTCAACAACAGTCAAAAACAGTCAACAGTCAAAAACAGTCAACAACACAAAAACATTCAAACAACATTCAAAAACAGTCAAAAACAGTCCAAAACAGTCAAAACAGTCAAAAACAGTCAAAAAAGTCAAAAACAGTAGTCCAAAACAGTCAAAACAGTAGTCAAAACAGTCAAAAACAGTAGTCAAAAACAGTCAAAAAAGTCAGTCAAAAAAACAGTCCAAAAACAGTCAAAAACATCAAAAACAGTCCAAAACAGTCAAGTCAAAAAACAGTCAAAACAGTAGTCAAAAACAGTAGTCAAAAACAGTCAAAATCAGTAGTCAAAAACAGCCAAAAACAGTAGTCAAAAACAGTCAAAAACAGTCAAAAAACAGTCAAAAACAGTCAAAAACAGTCAAAAACAGTCAAAAACAGTCAAAAAGTCAAAAACAGTCAAAAACAGTCAAAAACAGTCAAAAACAGTCAAAAACAGTCAAAAACAGTCAAAACAGTCAAACAGTCAAAAACAGTCAAAAACAGTCAAAAACAGACAGAAAATCAAAAACAGTCAAAACAGTCAAAAAACATTCAAACAGTCAAAACAGTCAAAACAGTTAAAAACAGTCAAAACAGTCAAAAAAACAGTCAAAAACAGTCAAAAACAAGCTTAATACAGTCAAAACAGTCAAAAAAACAGTCAAAAACAGTCAAGAAAAAACAGTCAAAAACAGTCAAAAACAGTCAAAAACAGTCAAGAGAAACCAGTCAAAAACAGTCAAAAACAGTCAAAAACAGTCAAAAACAGTAGTCAAAAACAGTAGTCAAAAACAGTAGTCAAAAACAGTAGTCAAAAACAGTAGTCAAAAACAGTGAAAACAGTCAAAAACAGTCAAAAACAGTCAAAAACAGTCAAAAACAGTCAAAAACAGTCAAAAAATGTCAAAAACAGTCAAAACAAGTCGTTCAAAAACAGTCAAAAACAGTCAAAACCAGTCAAAACCAGTCAAAACCAGTCAAAACCAGTCAAAAACAGTCAAAAACAGTCAAAAACAGTCAAAAACAGTCAAAAGTCAAAAACAGTCAAACAGTCAAAAAACAAGTCAAAAAACAGTCAAAAACAGTCAAAAACAGATCAAAAACTGTCAAAACAGTCAAACAGTCAAAAGCCAAAAACAGTAGTCAAAAACAGTCAAAAAAACAGTAAAAAACAGTCAAAAAACAGTCAAAAACAGTCAAAAACAGTCAAAAACAGTCAAAAACAGTCAAAAACAGTCAAAAACAGTCAAAAACAGTCAAAAACAGTCAAAAACAGTAGTCAAAAACGTAGTCAAAACAGTCAAAAAACAGTCTGTAAAAAACAGTTGTCAAAAACAGAGTAAAAAACATTCAAAAAACAGTCAAAAACATTCAAAAACAGTCACAAACAGTAGTCAAAAACAGTCAAAAAACAGTAGAAAAAAACAGTAGTCAAAAACAAGTCAAAAACAGTCAAGACAGTCAAAAACAGTAGTCAAAAAAACAAGTCAAAAACAGTCAAAAACAGTTTTCAAAACATTCAAAAACAGTCAAAACAGTCGAAACAGAAGTAGTCAAAAACAGTAGTCAAAAACAGTTCAAAACAGTAGTCAAAAACAGTCAAAACGTAGTCAAAAACAGTAGTCAAAAAACAGTCAAAACACAGTCAAAACAGTCAAAAAAGTCAAAAACAGTCAAAACCAGTCAAAACAGTCAAAACAGTCAAACCAGTCAAAAACACGTTCAAAACCAGTTGATACAGTCAACAGGAGCCAAAAACAGTAAGTCAAAAACAGTCAAACACAGTAGATCCAAAAACAGTCAAACAGTCAAAAACAGTCAAAAACAATCAAAACAGTCAAAACAGTCAAAAACAACAGTCAAAAACAGTCAAACAGTCAAAAACAGATCAAAAAGAGGCAACAAACATTCGTCAGAGTTAAAGTCAATAATAAAGTCAATCAAAAACAGTCAAAAACATTCAAAAAACAGTCAAAAACAGTCAAAAACAGTCCAAAACAGTCAAAAACAGTAAAACAGTCAAAAACCAGTCAAAATAAGTTGAAGTACAAAGCCAAACAGTCATAGCCGAGTCCGAGATAAAGTCAGAGTTAGTCAAAAACAATGTCAAAGTCCACAGAGTCAACACAGTCGAAAACAGTCAAAAAACGTCAAAAACAGTCAAACAGTAGTCAAAAAAAGTAGTCAAAAACAGTCAAGAAACAGTAGTCAAACAGTTAAAAAAAGTGAGTTAAAACAGTCAAAGCAGTCTAAAAATCAAACACCCGATTCACAACAGTCAATAAAAACATCAAAAGCAGTCCAAAAACATGTCAAAAAACAGTCAAAACAGTCACAACAGTCAAAACAGTCAGTCAAAAACAGTCAAAACAGTCAAAAAACAGTAGTCCAAACGTCAAAAACAGTACAACAAACAGTCAAAAACAGCAACAAACAGTCAAACAAGTAGTCAAAACAAACATCAAAAAAAACAGTAGTCAAACATGTCAAAACAGTAGTCAAAAACACAGTCAAAAAACCGTCAAAAAAGTCAAAAACAGTCAAACAGTCAAAAACAGTCAAACAACAGTAGTCAAAAACAGTAAAAACAGTAGTCAAAAACAGTAGTCAAAACAGTCAAAACAGTCAGTCCAAAACAGTCTCAAAAACAGTAAGTACAAAAACAGCTACAAACAAGTCAAAAAAACAGTCAAACGTACAAAAAACAGATCAAAAACAGTTAAAACCAGTTAAAACCAGTCAAACCAGTCAAAACCCATGTCAAAAACCAGTCAAACCAGTCAAACAGTCCACTCAAAACACCAGTAGTCAAAAACAGTCAAAAAGTAAGTCAAAAATCATGGTCAAAAACATCAAAAAAGCAGTCATAAATAACTAGTCTCTAAAAACAGTACAAAACGTCAGCAAAAGTCTTAAAACACCAGTACAAAAACAGTACAAACCAAAACAGTCAAACATCAGAAAGACAGTTCATAAACAGAACGTCAAGGAACAACGTCAAAAACAATACGATCCAAAAACAGGTCATAAAACAGTACGTACAACAACGTAGCAAAAAAACAGTAGTCAAAAAAAACAAGTAAAGTCAAAAAACACGACTACACCGTCAAAACAACTAAACCACAGTAGTCAAACACCAACAAGTAGTCAAACAAAACATAGTCAAAACACAGTCAAAACACAGTCAAAAAACAGTCAAAAACAGTCAAAACGTCAAAAACAGTCAAAACACACGCCAAAAAAACATCAAAAACCAGTCAAAACCATAGTCCAAAACGTCAAATAAACAGTTAGTCAAAAACAGTCAAAAACAGTTAAAAACTGTCAGTC
>JABUQX010068574.1:20000-32396 GCA_015478945.1 Trachelipus rathkii | reverse complement strand
AGACGAATAAGGATATTCCTCGTGTAACGAGGTTACATGACCAGTACATCCCCGAGGGGATGGCATGGCCCCTAAGCATTTAAATATTTGACACAGAAGGCTGAAACTCGGGATACATCCTTCATATAAGTACCTCGATACATTAAGAGGTTACGTGGCCATGCACCCCATAGGGGGTGCTGGCCCCAAACCTTGGATAAATTTGACATAGAACGATGTTTGAAAATTTAGTATACACCCTTTCTTATAATGTAACATCGATACAGAAAGAGGCTAAAAATGACAACTTATGCCCATTTGAGGGATGGGGCTGTAGTGCCCCAAAACTTGGATATTGACGTATAACGATTGAAATTTGGGAAGGGGAAACTACACCCTTCAAATAATGTAACATCGATACAGAAGAGGGTAAATGACCACCCTCCCCCTCAATTGGTGTGTTGGGCTGTGCCAGAAAACTTTGGAGTATTGACCACTGACATAGAATGATGAAATTTGGAATACACCCTTTCATTATAAGGTATCCGGTGCAGCTCATTGAGGGGGGTATAAAGTGACACTATGCCCATAGGGAATAGGGCTGCTGCTCCATAAAACCTGTAAGTGATGAATTGACATTAGAACGACGAACGAAACGAAAATTTTGGTAACACCCTTTCTTAGGATATATGTACCCCGAAATATGCCAACCGATGTGTTACCCGTTGCTGGGTGCACCCACCCGGAGGGTTATTGGCTCCCAAAAACCTTGGATATATGATGTAAGGAAGGATTGAAAACTTGGGTTGTAATGAGGGTAATGCACCCTTTTTCTTTCTTTTTTATAAGGTATCTTCCGGTCAAACACACAAAGTTACGTATCGCTACGTTCACATGGTGTAGGGCTGAGCAAACAAAACATGAAAATTGACATTGAAAGATAAAAGTTGAGAGCACCTGGAGGAGGAAGCGAAAATATGACTGGATGAAGTAGCACGGGAATGCATCTGTACAAAGATAAACCGTTTTCTAAAAGTTGAAGAAACATGCATTTCTATGTTCAAATTCTTCGTTTCTTTTATAAACGTCAAATCAATATATATATATATATATATATATATATATAATATAAATAATATATATATATATATATATTATATATATTATATATATA
This sequence comes from Trachelipus rathkii, assembly GCA_015478945.1. NCBI lineage: Eukaryota > Metazoa > Arthropoda > Malacostraca > Isopoda > Trachelipodidae > Trachelipus > Trachelipus rathkii. The sequence continues at coordinate 31,243 of JABUQX010068574.1, read as the reverse complement.
TATATATATAATATTATATTATATATATAATTATATAATATAATATAGTAGTTATTTAGGGGAGGAAAACTTGACGCCAAGGTCCAGGCCATAAATTGTGCAAAAGCCCAATGCTTTGCCAAATGTGCAAGCAACATTTTGCAACATTGGTTTTTTCCAAGGTTTGACGTGTCAAAGTTAGTTTTTCAAAGGGTCGGTGTGAGACCGAATTTAAAGCTGGAAGAACCGACTTCCGAGGTGTTGAGCCTAAACCAAGGGATTTAAAAGCCCCAAAAGGGGGCGGAGCCCCTCAAAAGGGACCTTTTGGTTCCGTAGAAGGTTTTAAGATGATCGTTAGATCATTTCTGATGGTTCAAATTACATTTATCATGATCGATTACCCCTATATCGGACTTTTAAATCGTCTTTCTACGTGCTCTGGTTGGCATTTAACATTAAAAAATGTAATCGAAGAAAATAATACAATAATTAACCATTCGAATTAATCGTAGTAGTTTGGTTCATCCGGGGACCTACACATTTTCTACAAAGTATAAAGAGGTATAGGGTTTCTGAAAGCTATAGAATATTAATGATGTAGATGTATGGGAATAAGCTCGAAATCCGTGTAATTTCAAGTCTGTTGGATGTATAAGAGGGGGGTCAACCCCGAGAGCGTAGCCGCTACGCCCCCGTTTATACCCTTTTGGCTGTTCCAAACCCGAGATTACTGTTAAGCCTAACGTGAGTTAGGCTCTAGCGTGATGGACGTAATTCGTCTCAGGACAGATTACAACGTCAGGTGCCGCGACGCGCGGCGCACAACACACACCAACCATCCCTTAAAAAAAATAATAAAATTGATCGTAAAGACTGAAACTTTGGAGAAAGTTTGAAGGGAGACGAGTCGGAGACGGATTCTGGAGTTGTGAGTCGAATATTCGGAGACGGAGGTCGGATCGATTCGTCGAGTCCAGGGACCCCACCGGAAGATGGGTCCCTTCCTGAAAAAAAAAGAGAAGACAATGCATGGAATGCACCAAAACAGAAGAAGAAGAAGAAAGGAAAGAATAGAAGAAAGAGTACGGACTCCGGAGTCGGGGAGGACGGACGGATTCGGAACTCGGAGTCCAGAGACCCCGGAGGGGAGTCCAGAGACCCCCCGGAGGGGGTCTCCAGTTGAAAAAAGAAGAAAGAACATTTCAAAGAGTCAAAACAGAAAGAACAAGAAAGAAGAAAGGAAGAAGAAAGAAGAAGGAAAGAAGAATGAGGAAGGGCAAAGAAGGCGAAGTAAGACATGAGGTAAGAGGATGCTGAGGAGTAGGCAACAGACACCGGTATGATGTAGGAGTCGGCTGCGGTGCCTGAGTTTAAGAAATAAACAGTCGTTAATAACAACAAATGTTGCGGTCTTTTATATGTTATTGAGGTTCTGTAAGAGGATTTTCGAAAATAATGGTTTCAGAACCAATCAAGAAAAAAATAAAAATAAATAATAATAATAAATAAATAAAATAAAATCTTATTTCTTTTTAAGTTTATAACTTTAGCAAAGTTTACCTTTCATGTAGTAATGCACCAAACCACTTTTCGTTCATCCATATATAAAAAAATACAAAACCACACTATCTCCAACCCCCCTCACTGACCATCTGTAATCTATTGATCTATTGATTAAAGGCTTTCAAAATTTTTACTAAAATTCCCGAAACGTTTTACATTACCCTAACAGCAGTTAAAATCACTAAAATCAAAACACCATCCCAACCACCATCCAAACCACCCTCTAGATCCATGTGATCTATTGATACTATTGATCTAATTGATTTCAAGTCATATTCGAGTATCCATTTTGGATAAAACTAACATAAAAAAACAAATTCTTATACACTGATCAGCGAATATATGGCTAACTAACCAAAGTTATTCAACATTAATAAAGAATTAACTTAGATCATCTGACTAAGAAAAATAAATGCTACAAAGGACAAACCTAACACACCTTAAGCACGAAATAAACTGTAAAACGTTAACCAAAGTTTTCTCCACAGCTTAAACAGCAGTGAAGTAACTAACATAGCATTCAAAAACGTAACTATTCACACCTTTTCTAACCATATCACTGATATTTTTACCTTAAACATAGTAACATTAACAAAATTACCACAACCATGAGTAATTATCATACTGATCATTGAATATATGCAAACGTAACAAAGTTTCCACATAATAAAGCTAACATATCAGCATCATATGAAGAGGGGGTTAGGGTATGGTGGGTAGGGGGGACCCTTAAACATGAATAAGCAACTGTTAACATGAAGAGAGGTTTGTGATTTAGGAACAGTAAGTAAAACTAAAACATCTTGTTGAATTAGAAAACGTAACCTCAGTCACATTTTTTCTTTCAAGCATATTCTCAACATATCAACTAAGAATAAATGTCACACACACACACACGCAACACACACACACATACAACACACACACACACCACACACACACACACACAAAAAACGTAAATATTTTTTTTATTCACAGGCTTGCTTAGGTTAAAATGTCTTTACTAGGTACAAAAAGTTTTTTTAAAAGAATAAAAATTAAAATTAAAAAAAAAAAAATTCGTTTTTAAAAAAAAAAAAAAAAGAATTAAAAATATTAAAATAAAAATTAACACAAAGTATAAATGTAAAAAAATTAAAATTTTAAACAGTATTTTAAAATCAAATAAAAAAATTAAAAAATGAAAAAAAAAAACTATTTCGCAAGGAAGTAAAAATGCTAAATAAAACTGACCAAAAAAAAAAATTTAAATTAGAAAAATAAATCTAAAATTAAAAAATAAAAAAATAAAAATTGAAAAAATAACAAATAAAAAAATAAACAAATAAAAAATAAAAAATAAAAAAAAGAAAGTTAGAAAATAAATTTTAAAATAAAAAAATAAAAAACAAAAATTAAAATAATAAAAATTAAAACACAAATTATAAATGTAAAATAAAAACTTATAAAAAAAAATAGGTAAACAGTATATGCATGTTTCAACCTAGGAAAAAAAATTATATTAGTAACCTTATAAAACGAAAATGGAGAATTTGAAAATATAAATGTTAGTCTTCAACATTTAGAAAAAGAAAACGGTTTATCTTGCAAGATGCAATGCAATTGACGGTATGTACATGTTAAAACAGAATCAGTTATGTGAACAGTAGTGTTAAAGATCTAAGAGATAAATGACACACTCACCACATTACACACACCACACCACACACACAACACCACACACACACGATACACACACACATACACACACAATACACACACAATAAACACACAACACACACACACATAGGAATATATGCTAACGTAACAAAAGTTTTCACCATTAATAAAGCTAACATAGATTCACCTCGAATTTAACCTATTCACCCTTTTTCTAACATATCACTGAAATTTATTTTCCATTAACATAGTAACATTTAAACAAAAATTTACCAAAACAGATGTGTAATATATACTAATCATTGAATTATACCTCTACGTAACAAAAAGTTTTCACATATAATAAAGATTACCTAGCATCATCTGAAACTAAGAATATGATGTAACAGCGAAAAACCTGACACACCTTAAACATGGATAAACCATCAACATTAACAAAGTTCTCACTTAACAACATTAAGTAACTAACATTACATCCAAAAAAAACGTAAATCTAGTGAGAGATTTATTTTTTTCAAGTTTACGGTAGCATCATTAACAAAAAACAGAAAATGACACACACACACGCACACACACAACCACACACACACACACACACACACAACACACAACACCAACACACACACACACACACACAACACACACCACACACACAAAAACAAAATAATAAATGTAAAATAAATGTAGAAAATTAAAGAAATTAAAAAAATTTAAAAATTAAAAAATTAAAAAAAAAAAAAAAAAAAAAATTAAGCCACAAAGTAAAATGCAAAATAAAAACTTACAAAATAAAATTAGGACTAAGTAAAATTATTTTATATGAAAAATAATAAAAAATAAAATGAAAAAAAAAAACACTGTCAAAAAAACTAATCTATAAAGTCCATTAAATAAATGAAAGTACGAAAAATGAAACAACAAATAAAAAAAAATAAAAAAATAAAAAATTAAAAATAAATTAAACACAAGTATAAATGTAAAATAAAAACTTATAAAAAAATAGAAAACAGGGTATGCATGTTTCAATTAGAAAAAAAAAAAATTAGATTCGTTACCTTTTAAAAAGAAAATGACATTGAAAATAAAATGTTAGTCTTCAACATTTTAGAAAAGGTTTATCTTGCAAGATGCAATGCAATTGACGATATGTTACATGTTAAACAGAATCAGTTATGGTGAACAGTTAGTGTAATGAACTAAAGAATACAATGACACACTCACAACATAACACACCACATACCACACACACACACACATACACACATACAACACATAACAGTACACACACATAAAACACCACCACACACATAGATATATGCAACGTAAACAAAAATAAGTTTTCACATTAATAAACTAACATAGCATCACCTGAAAACTAATATAATGTACAAACGACAAACCTAAAGCACCTTAAGCACGAATAAAACTGCTAACATTAAACAAAAGTTCCACACTTAACAACAGCAAAGTAACTAACACAGCGCATACTAAAAACGTAACCTATTTAACAATTTCAAGCATGTTTTAGTAAATCGAAACTATTTTCAAAAGAATATGGTAAAATTAATCATGAATTTATTTCTTAATTGACACAATCTTCATCAAAGTGTCACGCGTTTCGAGTATAACATCATTGACATAGAATAAACGTAGGACATATAGCAAAAGTCTTAGGGCAAACCTAACATACTCAAGCAAAAAACTTAACCTAGGCTCAACTTCTAACACATCATCGTTCAGTTTAACACAGTATAAATCTTAACAAAAAACTCATCATTTCTCTAACAAATCAGTTTATTTCCACATTGTCATAGTTATATTTAACATAACGTACCTAACTAACGAATAAACAGTTTTCATTAACCAAGAGTATACTAAAACAACACATTACCTTCCGTGAGAAAACCCAGGAGGGATGTGCCCCCCTGAAAGGGTGTGAATCCTCGAGGAGGGATCACCCCGAAGGGGTGGTAAGCGGGCTTTAGGCCTCAGCCCGAAGGGCCTGAGGCCTTTACCCCTCCTTCGGAGGGGAAAGCCCGCTTACACCCCTTCGGAGGTGATCCCTCCCTCGCAGGATTCACATCCTTTCAAGGGGGCATCCCTCTTTTTCTCACGGAAGTAATGTGTGTTTTAGATACTCTTGTTAATTGAAAAACTGTTTATTTCGTAAGTTAGGTACGTTACGTTAAATATTACTATGACAATGTGGAAAAATAACACTGATTGTTAGAGAAATGATGAGTTATGTAAGATATTAATTACTGTGTTAACTGACGTGATGTGTTAGAAATGCTCTAGCCTAGGTTTTAAGTTTTTGTGAGTAATTTAGGTTTGCCTAGACTTTTGCTAATGTCTACGTTTATTCATATGCGTCAAATGATGTTATACTCGAAAAACGTGACACTTTGTTGAAGATAGTGTCAATTAAAGAATAAATCTTTTGTTAAAATTACTATGGTTAATGTAAAATTAACATTGAGTTATGTTAAAGACATGCATTGGAAAAATGATAAAATAGGTTAGCGTTTTTGCTTGCTTGTTAGTTACTTTGCTGTTGTCAAGTGTGGAACTTTGTAAATGTTAAGCCAGTTTATTCGTGTCTTAAGGTTGCTTTAGGTTTGTCTATGTACATATGATATTTTTAATTCAGAGTATGCTATTGTTACGTTTATAATGTAAAACTTTGTCTACTTAGCATATACTCCTATGTGTGTGTGTGTTTTATGTGGTGTGTAGATGTGTGATTTTGTATCGTGTAGTGTATGGTGTGATGAGGTGTGTGTGTATCTTGTGTGGTTTGTAGGTGTGAGTGTTCATTATTCTTAGTTCATTACACTACTGTTCACATAACTGATTCTTTTCTTTCCAACATGTACATATCGTCAATTGCATTGATCTTGCAAAGATAAACCGTTTTTCTAAATGTTGAAGACTAACATTTATATTTTCAAATCTCATTTTTTTTCTATAAACGTTAAATACTTTAATTTCGATTAACAAAACTGATACATAATAATACTGTACTATTTTTTATTAAGTTTTTATTTTTATTATACTTGGTTTAATTTAATTTTAATTATTTTTAATTTTTTATTTTTACATAATTTATAACTTAATTTTTTTAGTTGTATGTATGGTTATATTTAATTTTAATTTTTTCATTTTTTTTATTATTTTTTATTTTAAAATTTTATTTTTGTGTGTTAACCCCTTTGTCAAAAGTGTCAACTAGCACAATAGTTGTGTTTAATTTTTTTTTTTTTTTAAATTTTTTAATTTTTAAATTTTTTTAATTTGTTTAATTTTTTTTAAACTTTATTTTACATTTATACTTTGTTTAATTTGTGTGTTGGTAGCTGTTGTTCGGTGTATGGTGTGTGTTTGTGTGGTGATGTGGTGTGTGTGTGTGTGTGTGTGTTGTGTGTGTGTGTTGTGTGTGTGTGCGTGGGTATGTCAATTTTATTCATTGATATGTTAGAATATGCTTGAAAAAAAAAAAGTGTTGACTAGGTTACGTTTTGGAGGTAATGTTAGTTTACTTACTGTTTTTAAGTGAGGAACTTTGTTAATGTTGACTGCTTATTCATGTTTAAGTGTGTTCAGGTTTGTCGCTTACATTATCTTTCTTAGTTCAGATATGCTAGAAGTAATCTTTATAATGTGAAAACTTTGTTCGTTAGAGTTATATTCAATGATTCAAGTATGATAATTACACAATTGGGTTGTGGTAAAATTTGTTAAATGTTACTATTGTTAATGTAAAAATATCAGTGATATGTAGAAAAGGTGTATTTTTAATTCAGGTGTATTGCTATGTTAGCTTTATTAATGTGAAAACTTTGTTACGTTAGGATATATTCGTTGGTGTTGTGTTGTGTTTGGTGTTGTGTGTGTGTGTTGTGTGTGTGTTTATGTGTGTTATGTGTGGTGTGTGTGTGTGGTGTGTGTGTATGTGTGAGTGTGTCATTTATTCTTAGATCATTACACTACTGTTCACATAACTAATTCTGTTCTAAACAGTACATATCGATCAATTGCAATTGCATCTTGCAAAATAAACCCGTTTTCTAAATGTAGAAGACTAACATTTATATTTCCAAATCTCATTTTCTTTTATAAACGTTAATTAATGGATTCTTTTTTCCTATGTTGAAAAATGCATAATATTTTTACTATTTTTTTTAATGTTTTTATTTTACATTTTTACTTTTTGTTAATTTTATTTTTTTAATTTATTTTTTATTTTTTTATTTTTAAAATTATTTTTGTAACTTTAGTTATTTATTTTTATTTTATTGTAATTTTTTTTTATGTGATCTTCTACATTTTTGTTTTCTTTCTACATTTTTACTTATAAATTATTTTCTTCTTTTAGGTTTTTTCTTTTGTAAGTTTTATTTTTGCATTTATACTTTGTGTTTAATATTTTTTTTTTTTTTATTTTTTTAATTTTTAATTATTTTTTAAATTTTTTTAAATTCTTAACGTTTAACATTATTTTCTTAGTTCAGATGATGCTATATAAATCTTTATTAATTGTGAAAACTTTGTTACGTTAGAGTATTATTCAATGATCAGTATTGAATAATTACACATGTTGTTGGTAAAATTTTGTTTTAATATTTACTATGTTAAGTAAAAATATCAGTGATAGTTAGAAAAGGTTGTAATAGTTACGTCTTTATGCTATGTAGTTACGTTCACTGCGTGTTAAGTGTGGAACTTTGTTAACGTTTACAGTTTATTCGTGCTTAAGGTGTGTTAGGTTTGTCTTTTACATTATTTTCTTAGTTCAGATGATTCTAAGTAAGCTTTCATTAATGTGAAAACTTTGTTAACTTAGCATATATTCGTTCATCAGTGTATAAAGAATTTGTTTTTATGTTAGTTTTATCCAAAATGATAATCGACAAATTCTCACCATAAATCTTTAGATCTGTAGATCAATAGATCACAACTGGACTGAAGGTTGGGGTTGGATGATGGTTTGATTTAGTGATTTACTGCTTTAGGGTATGTAAAACGTTACAATTTTAGTAAAAATTTGACCTTAATCAATAGATCAATAGATCACAGATGGTCAGGAGGGGGTTGGATAGTGGTTTGATTATGATTTACTGCTTTAGGTATGTAAAAACGTAAAATTGTAAGTTATTAAACATAAAAAGAATAAGAAATTTATTTATTTATTTATTATTTTTGATTTTTCTCTTGATGGTCTGAAACCATTATTTTCGAAATCTACAGACCCAATAACATATATAAAGACAACAAATTGTTGTTATACGACTGGTTATTAATAACTCGGCACCGCACCGACTCCTACACCGGTGTCGTGCCTACTCCTCAGACTCATCCCCTCATTCTTCTTCCTTTCTCCTTCATCATTCTTCTTCCTTCCTCCTTTCTTCTTCTTCCTTTCTTCTTCTTCTTCTTCTGTTTTGATTCCATGCATTTCTTCTTTTTTTTTTCAACTGGGACCCCCCCCCTCCGTGACTCCGAGTTCCGAATCCAACTCCGTCTCCGACTCCGACTCCGACTCCTTTCTTCTTCTTACTTTCTTCTTCTTCTCTTCTGTTTTTGCATTCCATGCATTTCTTCTTCTTTTTTTTTTCAAGGAAGGGACCCATCTCCGGCGGCGGTCCCGTGGACTCCGAAACGAATCCGGACTCCGACTCCGTTCTCCGAACCGACTCCAACCTCCAACTCCGTCTCCGACTCCGTCTCCTTCAACCTTTCTCCAAGTTTTAATCTTCGATTTCCAAATTTTAAATTTTTTTTAAGGGGGTTGTGTGTATGGTGCGCGCGCTCGCGCCACTGACGTAATCTCGTTCTGCACGAGATTACAGTCCATTTCCACGCTCGAGCCTAACTCACTTAGGCTTAACTCAATCTCGTGTTTGGAAAGCCAAAAGGGCTTAAACGTGGGCGTAGCGGCTTCGCTCTCGGGGCGTGACCCCCCTCTATATTACATCCTAACAGACTTGAAATTTACCACGGATTCGAGCTTATCCCATACCTACATTATATTCCAAGTTTCCAGAACCTATACCTCTTATACTTTTTGAGAAAAAGCTGTAGGATCCCCGGATGGCCCCAAACTACTACGTATTAATCGAATGTTTAATTATTGTAATTATTTCTTCGATAACACTGTCTCGCAATGTCCAACCAAAAGAAGCACGTGAAAGACGATTTAAAGATCGATATAGGGTTAATCGATCACGATGAATCGATTGGAACCATCAAAAATGATCTATCGATTCATTAAAACCTTCTAGGAACCCAAAAAGTCCCTTTATAGGGCTCCGCCCCCTTTTGGGGCTTAAAATCCTTGAGTTCAGGCTCAAAACCTCGGAAGTAGGTCTTCCCAGACCTTAAATTCGGTCTCACCGACCTTGAAAACCCCAACATGTTTGACGTATCTAGCGCCAAAAAGCTAATGTTGCAAAATGTTGCTGCAATTTGCAAACATTGCTTTGCAACATTCGGGGCCGCGTGACCTGAACCGTCAGTTGCCCTCCCTATTACTACTATATATTATATAATTATATATATATATATATATATATATATATATATATATATATATATAAAATTATCATATATATATATATATATATATAATATATATATATATATATATATATATATATATATATATATATATATATATATATATATATATATATATATATATATATATATATTTTCTAAGTTGAAAGACGCATATATTGTTTGCTATTTTTATTTTACGTTTCATTTTACATTTAAACTTTGTGTTTAATTTTTTTTTATTTTAAATATTTTCTTTTTTTTTTTTTTTTTTTTTTTTTTTTTTTAAAAATTTTTTTTTTTTTTTTTTTTTTTTTTTTTTTTTTAAATATTTTTGTTTTTACTAAAAAATTAATTCTTTTCATGTTTATAACGTAAAAATTTGCATTTTTACAGACACTAAATCAGTAAATCAAACCATCCACCTCTCGCCTCCTACATTCAGTGATCTATTGAGTTATTGATCTATTGATCTATTTATCTATTGATTCAAGTCATTTTTCGAGTATCATTCTGGATTAACATAACATAAAAAATATGTTCTTTTTATACTGACCTTTGAATATATACTAACGTAACAAAGTTTTCACACCAGTAAAGCTAACATAGCATAACCTGAACTAAGAAGATAATGTACAACGATAAACCTAACATACCTTACGTACGAATAAACTTTCAACATTAACAAAGCTACATACTCAACAACAGTAAAGTAGCTAACCTTGCGCACAGAACGTAACCTACTTACACTTTTTCAAACATATCGCTGACATATCATTGTTATTATTTACATTAACATAAAAATATTTAACAAAAATTTATCATAACCTTGTCTAATTATCATACTGACCAATGAATATATGCTAACGTAACAAAGTTTTCACATCAATAAAGCTAACATATAATCTGAATTCAGAATATGATGTACAATGACAAAACCTAACATACCTTACGCGCGAATAAACTGCTAACATTAACAAAGTTCCATACTTAACAACATTAAAGTAACTAACACAGCACACAGAACGTAACCTATTCGCCACCTTTTCAAACATATCTCTAACATATCATTGTTATTTTTGCATTATAATAGTAATATTTAACAATAATTTAACATAACCTAACATAATTATCATACTGACCAGCGAATATATGATAACGTAACAAAGTTTTCACGTCAATAAAGTTAACATATCATAACCTGAAGTAAGAATATAATGTACAACAACAAACCTAACATACCTTAAGCATGAATAAACGGTTAATACTAACAATTTTCATACTTAACAACAGTAAAGTGGCTAACTTTGCATACAGAACGAGTTGGTGCGGTGCTGATTCAGTAAATATTCATTTTATAAAACAGTGTTGATTTGTGTTTGTTTGTTTTTTTGTTATTATATTTTTCAATTTTTTTTTTTTTTTTTATTTTTGTTAAAAAAATTATTTAGTTTCAAATTTTTTTTTTAAAACTTATTTTATTTTTA
>JABUQX010068574.1:0-12500 GCA_015478945.1 Trachelipus rathkii | reverse complement strand
TTCACAAAGTTCCCTACTTACAAAGGTACAGTAAAGTAGCTAACAATGCATACAAAAACTCATTCTATCTCCACTTTTCCAACATATCATCAGCAGTAAAGCAGTATTACCGAGCAAAAGCCCTTAACAAAGTGTTCAATCTATCAAAGATACCAACATCTTGAACTATGAATTGATACTACCTTCATCAAAGTTTCACGCATATCAAATATAACATCATTTTGAACTATGAATAAACGTAGACATTACCATAATTCTCTGTCAAACCTAACATTACTCAGCAAAAAATTAACCTCAACCCCCGTTTCTAGCACATCATCACCAGCTAACACAGCAATATCTTACAAAACTTTTCATTTCCTAACAAAGCTAATATAACCTAACAGATCTAAACACCCTGAACTACGAATAAATGCTTAAATTGACAATATGTAAAACCTATCAAAGACAAGATATTTTTCAAATTTACATTAAATATCAAATTTAACTTAAACAAAGTTAAATAACAGTATCAAAGTAATTCATAACTCTAATAATTTCCTTCAAAGATGTCTCCTACAACCTAACTAACTAACTAGCAATTATAGGGTTAATCGAGCTTACCAACAACACTGTGTTACTTAAACATATCATCGTGCGCATGTCTTCTGAGACATAACATACCTTACGAACGAATAAACAGTCAACATTAACAAAGTACACTGATTAATATCAGTAAAGTAACTACCACAACATCACAAAACGTAACGTACTCCCTTACACCCTTACAAAGAAACTAACTAACTCACCAAGGTTTGATGCTATATGACTCAGATGTTCAGTTAGGCTTGCACTGTAGGCTTAACATTAGGGATACTTTCATGTTTATACAAAAGCTTCCACGAATGCGCACACTCATCAACATAATCTCAATCTTTACTATATATAACCGAACAATTTTCAGCGACGAGCCCCACTACATGAAGATCACCCACAGAGAGATGCGTGAAGACCCATATTGGGGTACCCCGAAGGGGGGTGTAAGCGGTTGCATAAGGGCACAGCCCTTCGGGATGTGCCCTTACCGCTTACACAAAAACAAAAAAAATAAAAATATATTTCTTAAACAAACAAAATTAAAAAGAATAAAAAATTTGAAAAAAATAAATTTAAATAAATAAAATTACAATAAGCAAATATATTTTGTTAGGCTTACTGATGTTAAAAACTTTGTTATGTTAGTAATTATTCGTAGTTCAATTTATTAATTAGGTTATGATATAATAAATATTACTATGTTAAAATTAAATTAACATTGGTATGTAACAGATGTGATAGAACATGTGAGATTGGTAAGTTTGGCAACACCGCATCTGAAAGAGGTAATTTGACAACACTGCATAGATTAGCATTTATTCGTTGGTCAGTATGACAGATAGGTTGTTATGATAATTTTTTTTGATAGGATTTGTTAAAAATTACTATACTAATGTTATAAACATTAAAAGAATAAAGGTATTGGCAAAAACATAACATGTTTTTAATAAATTTGTTATATTAACCCTGTGACAAACAAGAATGAAAGATATTGCGTAATGTTTCGAAAAGGGGGAGGAGTTTGAACAACTTCTCGAACAGTATCTTATAACCTCTAAAGAAATACGAAATACAAATACAAATGTGAAATAATTGCTCATAAGACTTAAACATGAAAATACAAATAGACTTTTGAATCGAAATGGGTCGTTCGAAAGTCATATTCTTGTTTACTTTCTTCTGATTGGTTGAAAGAAAGAATCTCATTACCTTTGGGGACTGTTTATACACACGATTATCGTCAAGTAAGACATTTGTTTCTCTTGTACTGGGTGGATGGGCGTCTCACCTAACCTAGCTGTTGTGATATCTTTTAACTCGAGGACCTTCGTTATTCCCAACGATGTTTCATTTTTATTTATTCGTAAACCGATTGGAGAGCGATACATTGCCTGTATTCCAGCCAAAGATGCAAATAATAGACCTTTATTCATTTCGGTTGAAGAATTCATCAAGATTATCGATACCATAGGAGCATGGGTAAAGGCTAAGTATGTGTCATCTGATCCATTGCCTTCTGACGAAATATATATCAGAGGTGACAGTGTGAGAGGTTCTAATAGAATGGATGGTGTTTTCACGTCATGTGACAATGTTAAAAGTATTGATGTACGCAACTATTGGAAGTCCCTCGATTCTGTCATTCGGGCGTTACGTGTGTATAGGATTTAACTGTTATTCATCTAAAAATACTACAGCTTTGGTTAAAATTGAAAAACGAATTAACGTCCCATCTTGACGAGGTCGACATATACTTGAGGACTTAATACATATAGCTCATGAGATAATCTACAATATTTACACTGAAACATGCTGTTTACCGTGTAATAGGGAATACAGGAGTGTGCTGATAACTAACAACGTGGCCAAAATTTACTTCTCTCTGGCATTAGAGAATGCGTGCTATTGAACCTGAATATGCAGATGAATGGATTAGTGCTGCAGGAGGTATTTATACATACATCATAAATGAGGAATTTGAATCTCTGAAGAAATATATAGAACTTGCTCAATTTATGCAGAATCCTATGTCCTCTGATTAGATGAATTAATATTTTTAAAATAAAACTTATACGTTTTTATGTATTTAAATTATGCACTTTTCAATGAAAATGATATGTTATAAAAATGAAAACTTATTTTACTACCCCTATGTTAGCTTTATTGGTAAATTGTTAATGATAAGAATTTATTCGTACGTCGTTTGTGTGCTAAGTATGTTATGTTCATAGTTTAGCTTTACAGCGGATAAAACTTTGTTATGTTTGCAGTTATCTTTTGAGGATTATGATAGTTAGGTAAGATTACGATAATATTTTGTTAAATATTATTGTGCTAATGTAAAAACATTGTTACTCTATCGTATATTCGTTGGTTAGTATGATAATTAGGTAAGGTTATGATAATTTTTTTTGTTAAATATTATTATGTTAATGTAAAAATAAGAATGATATGTTAGAGATATGTTTGATAAAAGTTTGAATAGGTTACGTTCTGTATGCAATGTTAGTTACTTTACTGTTGCTAAGTATGGAACTTTGTTAATGCTAGCAGTTTATTCACGCGTTAGGTATGTTAGGTTTGGTCGTTGTACATTATATTCTTAGTTCAGCTTATGATATGCTAGCTTTATTGATGTGAAAACTTTGTTACGTTAGCTTATATTCATTGGTCCGTATATAAAGAACCTATTTTTATGTTATGTTTATCCAAAATGATACTCGAAATATGACTTGAATCAATAGATCATTAGGTTAATAGATAACGAAAGGGTGAGAGGAGAGGAGAGGGTGGTTTGATTTACCGAATTACTGATTTACAGCTTTAGAGGGTGTAGAAACGCGAATTTTTTACGTTATGAACATAAAAACATAATTGTTTTAGTAAAAAAAGTGTTTTAAGCAAATAAATAAAAATAAATTAAAAAATAAATAAAAAATAATAAAAATTAAACTTTACTATGTTTGCGTTTGTCCGTTAGGTATTATGATAGGTCGGTAAGGTTATGGTGAAATTTTGTTAAATATTACTGATACTCGAAATGTTACCTGAATCAATAGATTAATAGATCATGGAAGGATGGGAGGGTGGGGAAGGGGTGGGGAGGGTGGTTTGATTTAATGAATTACTGCTTTAGGTGATGTAAAAACGCAAATTTTTTAAGTTATAAACATAAAAAGAATAAAAAATCTTGTAAAAACAAAAAGTATTAAAGAAATAAAAAAAAATAATTAAAAGTTGTTTTATATTATACAAAATATGACTTGAATCAATAAATCAATAGATCAATAGATCAGGGATGGGTTGGGGGAGGGTGGGGTGGGTGGTTTGATTTACTGATTTACTCATTTACTGTTTTAGGGTATATAAAAACGCAAATTTTTTACATTATAAACATAAAAAGAACAAAATTTTTAGTAAAAATAAAACAAAAACAAAAGTTTTAAAGAAATAAAATTAAAAATAAATAAAAGTTTAAAAAAGATATAATTATATATATATTTTAAAAATAAAATAAGTTTAAAAAAAATTGAAAACTAAATAAATTTTTTTAACAAAAATAAAAAATAAAATAAAAAATTTGAAAATATAATAACAAAAAAGGAAAAAAAAAGACAAAAAAACAAACAAACAAGGAGCAACACTGTTTTATTAAATGAATATTTACTAAATCAGCACCACACCGACTTGTTCTGTATGCAAAGTTAGCTACTTTAATGTTTGTAAGTATGGAACTTTCTTAGTGTTAACAATTTATTCATGCTTAAGGTATATTAGGTTTGTTGTTGTACATTATATTCTTACTTCAGGTTATGATATGTTAACTTTATTGGCGTGAAAACTTTGTTACGTTATCATATATTCGCTGGTCAGTATGATAATGATGTTAGGTTATGCTAAATTATTGTTAAATATTACTATGTTAATGTAAAAATAACAATGATATGTTAGAGATATTCTTGAAAAGTTGGCGAATAGGTTACGTTCTGTGTGCTGTGTTAGTTTCTTTACTGTTGTTAAGTATAAAACTTTGTTAATGTTGGCAGTTTATTCGCGCGTAAGGTATGTTAGGTTTTGTCGTTGTACATTATATTCTCAGTTCTGATTATGATAGGTTAGCTTTGTTATTAAGAAAACTTTGTTACGTTAGCATATATTCATTGGTCACTTCGATAATTAGACAAGGTTATGATAAATTTTTGTTAAATATTACTATGTTAATGTAAATAATAACAATGATATGTTAGAGATATGTTTGAAAAAGTGTGAGTAGGTTACGTTCTGTGCGCAATGTTAGTTACTTTATTGTTGTTGAGTATGTATCTTCTTTAATGTTGACAGTTTATTCGTACGTAAGGTATGTTAGGTTTGTCGTTGTACATTATATTCTTGGTTCAGGTTATGCTAGGTTAGCTTTACTGATGTGAAAACTTTGTTACGATAGCATATATTCAAAGGTCAGTATAAAAAGAACATTTTTTTATGTTATGTTTATCCAAAATGATACTCGAAATATGAATTTAATTAATAGATAAATAGATCAATAGCTCAATAGATCACTGAATGTAGGAGGCGAGGGGTGGGTGGTTTGATTTACTAATTAGGGTCTGTAAAAATTCAAATTTTTACATTATAAACATGAAAAGAATAAATTTTTTAGTGAAAACAAAAATATTTTAAGCAAATAAAGCAAAAAAAAAAATTAAAAATTTAACGTTTTAAAAAACAAAAAAAAAAAAAAAAAAAAAAAAAAAAAAAAACACACACAAAGTTTAAATGTAAAATGAAACTTGTAATATAAAAATAGCAAACAATATATGGGTGTTTCAACTAAGGAAATATATATATATATATAATATATTATATATATATATATAATATATAATATACTATATATATTATAGTTAATAAAAAAAAAAGAAAAAATGAAAAATGAAACTTGTAAAATAAAAATAGCAAACAATATATGCGTGTTTCAATTTAGGAAAAAAATATATATAAGTTGACGTTTATAAAAAGAAAATGAGATTTGAAAATAGAAATGCATGTCTTCAACCTTTAGAAAACGGTTTATCTTTGTAAGATGCATCCGTGCTCTTCATCCAGTCCTATTTATCCTTCCTCTTCCAGGTGCTCTCCAAATTTTATCTTTCTATGTCAATTTTCAAGGTTTTGGGGCTCAGCACCTACATCGTGTGAGCGTAGCGAGGCGTAACTTTGTGTGTGACGAAGTTACCTTATAAGAAAGATGTATACATAGTTTCATCCTTTCACACTTCAGGTGAGGTGCACAGCAACGTAACTTCGGTTGCATTGAGGGTACATCCTAAGAAGGGTGTATACCAAATTTCATCGTTCTTTGTCAATTTCCAAGGTTTTGGGGCAAAGAACTATTCCCCGAAGGGCGTAGTGTTACTTTACCACAGCTGCACCGAGGATACCTTATAAGAATAGTCTTTACCAAATTTCATCATTCTACGTCAATATCCAAAGTTTTGGGGCCCAGCACCAACACCATGAGGGGGTAGTGTCATTTTCCCTCTTCTGTATCGATGTTACATTATATGAAGGGTGGCTACCAAATTTCATCGTTCTATGCCAATATCCAAAGTTTTGGGACACAGCCCCCTCCTTCAATGGGCATAGTGTCATTTTACCCCTTTTGTATGGATGTTACATTATAAGAAGAGTGTATACCAAATTTCATCGTTCTATGTCAATTTCCAAGGTTTTGGGGCACAGCCCCAACACCATGAGTGCTTAGTGTCATTTTACCTCTTCTGTATCGAGGATACCTTATATGAAGGGTGTATACCGAGTTTCAGTCTTCTACGTCAATATTCAATGTTTATGGGCCAGCATCCCCCAACGGGGGTTGTATGGTCATGTAACCTCGTCTACAACGAGGATACCTTATATGAAGGGTGTATTCCGAGTTTCATCCTTCTACATCAATATTCAATGTTTGGGGGTTAGCATCCCCCCAGGGGGATGCACGGTCATGTAACCTCGTCTACAACGAGAATACCTTATATGAAGTGTGTATACAGAGTTTCAGCCTTCTACATCAATATTCAATGTTTGAGGTTAGACTCCCCCCCAGGGGGAAGGCACGGTCATGTAACCTCGTCAGCTGCGAGGTTACGTCATCCCTAAACGGGGTACCAAGTTTCAGAGAGATACCATGTAGCAAACTCTAGCCTGTGCGTTGTGCGGGATGGTGCTGTGTGGTGCGGTGTGGTACGTCGCGGGCCATATACGGAGATAATATATATATATATATATATATATATATAGTATATATATGAGAGGATAGTATAGAGATATATATATATATACTATATATATATATATTAGAATATATATATATAGGATATAGATAGATATAGATATAGTTAGGATCAAGATATATTATATATATATATTATATATATTATAGTATTAGGAATAGATATATATTAGAGGCCAGCCATCTCTCAAGATTAGGCGACGCACATGTTAAAAAACTACAAATAGCTACAGGAAAAGGAATATATGTTGGAAATCCTTGGTAAATTATATGTGCGGAGAAAAAACTGTAAAAAAAAAAAAAAAAAATCATATCTGCAAAAAACTAGCGAGATAGGGCTGACAGCGAAAAGAAAATTAACATTTTGGAATCCGTTGTAAAAAATTTTAGTTAGAGGTGAAAGAATAGCGAGATAGAGAGTAAAATAAATAAATAAATAAGAAGAATGAAAATATAAATAGCATCTTGCGTCTTATAATATAATATTGAATGAGAAGCAGGGGACAGAAACTACTATTTATAATAAACAAAAATTTTACAATAAGCAATCAGAACAACCGATCAGGATAAGAGTAATAAGCACCCCATAATGAAAGAAGAGGAAGAGGAAGAGGAAGAGAGAAGAAAGAAACTGTCTGCTAGATCAGTTGTCAATTGCAGAGATTCTTCGATGATCTTGGATATTAAAAGAGGTAAAATGATTATATTAAGAAAGAATTAGGTGATAAGGATAAGTAATGAGAAGAACTAACCAGAATAACTATACAGAACATACCTGAGTAATACTATATATAGTGCTCGATTATATAAGAACTATTACTAAGTTCAAGTCTCTAAGCTAGTAATATATATATATTAAATTCAGATATATTTTATTATAGATTTTTTGCTTATTAATTTGTTGGAATGTGTCCCTACATATTAAAAAACCATATATAGTTTATTATGCTATTATTATTTTTGATAATATATTTTAAGGATTAAAATTTATTATTTAACCTATTCTATAATTGTATAAATAATTAAATGTAGAGTCTGATATCATTATACTCCTAACGTATAGTATTTTATTATATATATAGTAGCAGATTACGTACTTTAGTACCTATAATATAAATGACATATATACCACTAAAATTATATTTAAAGTGTATTACACGGCACAATTGTAGAGGGGCTCGAGCCGTCTAGGTGAAAGCACAAGTGAGGGACGTTTCCATACCCGTAGCCTAGGGGATGGGCGAGGTTATATCCCCCGTCTACACCCATAATATCCAAGAGGAGCATGTGTCCGGAAGACCCTCCCCGGTAGAAGTGTTGTAAATTATTGCGCTACCCTCCGTATTCCTCGGGTGTGAAAGCAAGAGGGAACCACCGATCTCCTTCCATGTCCTTGCGGCTATACCTCTTGAAGGAATATACAATAGAGTTAAATATATTAATACACTAAGAGTGACCGTATAACTGATACTAGAATCTATTTATTGAATTTCCAATACGAGATAAAACGTATTTTATAAAAGGTCACTTCTCCCTAAAGTATATTATGTCACAATAATCTCGTCTGCTAATAATTCCTGACTATATTTATTAGACACATAAAATTTTTTTTTTTTTCTTTTATACATTTTACAAAATTTTAAAGCATATTCCAAAGAATAATTTATTACTTTTCGTCGTAATGCCAAATGCATGAGTACTATAATATGACTTTTGTTTTTTAATACCCTATCCTAATATAATTAGACTTTTTATTTTTTACGTTTTCCGCACTAAAATGTTAATCCCGACAACTTCCAGGCCCCAATGTATTTTTCCTAGTTTCCGCGTGAGTATCTCTCGTGTAAAGTTTTTAAAGAATTACTAGCCCATTGGGGCTCATGTCTAGTATGCTGTGAGACACAACATAGATGATATTCTATGCTCTCTAGTGAATAAAATAAATACAATATTCTATAAAATAATAGATACCTCCAATATTATTATATATATACTATATTATTATACCAAGTTTATTATATATTTGATATTATATATTTACCATAATTATAATAATTTTATATATATATTAAACTAAATATATATATATATTAACCGGAGATCGGAACCTGTAGCCGGAAGTTCCGCGGTTTTCTCGCTCTACAAGGTTAGAGGACGAGCGATGTCAACGGAACCGCAGAAAATAAAAAACAATAATACAAATAAATAAATTAACAAATAAATAAATAAATAAAATAATAATAATAATAAAATAATAATAATAATAATAATAATAATTAATAATAATAATAATAATAAAATAACAAATTACCACATCAAATTAAAAAATGTTTTTATTAGAATATAGAATTAATAAATACAAATTATTATAGATTAATAAATAATTAAATAAATAAATAAATAAATAAACAAATAAATAAATAACAATGAGAATTACGATGAGATAAGATTTCGCCGTCGAGACCTTTCAAGGTCAAATTTACTTTCACGATAAGCCTAACCGGAGTCTCTCCAACGCTCGACAGGGCTCACGGCCACCGGGGAGAGTTTGACTTTGGCGCTAAGAGGAAACACCCACCTACGGGGGTCCTAGGAACATGAAAACTCGGCTGTAACGAGATCTGGACATCAACTAATACTACCCCAAATTTCAAAACGGTACAATAATTAAAACTTTCCAAAAAACGGCGACTCCGAACTCCTCCTATAACTACTTATATATTATATATATATATATATATATATATATATATATATAATATATATATATATATATATATATATATAATATATACTATATATATATATATATATATATATATATAATAATATATATAATAATATATATATCATATACTAATATTATATATATATAATTTTTAAAAATACGCCGCCTAATTAAAATATTACGAATCACTAAAAAATATAATTAAAATTGATTATGTAAAATATAATTAAAAATAGTTGGAAATATAATTAAGCTTAATAAGTTTTCATATTCAGTGCCAGGTGTGAGTGATTACTAATTTGAAGAGTTAAAGGAGAGTTGGAGTGCCGAAACAAGGAGATCGATAATTACATCGATGACTGATATTTTTCAACCCATATTTCGATACAATTTCGATATCTTTTTCCTTCAGTATCTGATTCATCGACAGATTTTATTTATGTTGTTTAAATAAGATTTTAGAACTCTAATTCATCTGAAAATCTATTCTTCTGCACATCAGTTTTCATAAATGAATATATTTCTGAAGAAAAATTTCTTTCATTTTACCTTTACACACTTTATTATATTTATTTACACTGTCCGTCAATATGCACCATATGATCCAAGAGATAAGATTAATCTCTCTCTCTCTCTCTCTACTCGTCTCTCTCTCTCTCCTCTCTCTCTCTCTCTCTCTCTCTCTATATATATAGTATATATATATATATAATATTTAAGTATATTATATATAGTATATATATATATATTATATATATATATATATAGTATATATATATATATAATATTATATATATATATATAATATATATATATATATATATATATATATTATATATATATATTATATATATAATATATAATATATAATATATATATATATTATTATTACTACTATAATATATAATATATAATATAACTTATATATATAATATATATATATATAATTATATATAATATATATAATTATACTCATATATATATATATATATATATTATATATATATATATATATTATACTCATTATATATATAGTATATATATATTAGAGGCCTGTACCCGTAAATCCTCCCGGTCCGGCCGGAATTTGACAATTTTTTCCGGAGGCGGTGCAGGCCGGAATTTTTGGAAAATCCTGGCCGGAACCGGAATTAACGACCTGGTTCGCCGCCGATGACTGGCTGGAAGGGATTTATTTTACATAACCCATAGGCCTATCTTTTAACAAAGACTCTACTTCCTCTATGAGATCCTTTTACACAGTGTATTTACCTACCTACAGAATATTATTGAAATAAAGTTTACTAAAATTATTCAAAATATAAAATAATAGATACTCATATTTAATTATATATATATATATATATATATATATATATATATAATAGTTATATATATTTAATATATATATATATAATATATATATTATATATATATATATATATATAATATATATATATATATTATTTATATTATTATATTATATATATATACTATTATATATATATATATATATATTATATATATAATATATATCATAATATAATATATATATATATAATATATATATAATATAGATATAATAATATATATATATATATATATATATAGGTAGATAGAATATATATATATATAGTGAATATAGTGATATAATATAAAGGATATGGCCAGCATCCCGAAGAGGGTCCAGGGCTGTGAACTAGAAAACCTCATCACACACCTCTTACATTGAAAATAAATAAGCATTTATGATTTCAGCAAGTAATTTCATCGACAAAACTGTAAAAAAAAAAAATTATTTTATTCTAATATTTATTGAATAACACCTTAAATATTAGTAAAATTCTAAGACCCTGGCAAGGTTACCTGACCTCAGCATTGTGTGGCATCCTGTGGAATCCTGCGATCTTCTCTGAACTTACAGACGAGACACAAATTAGTTGCCATACCTATCTTTATTTCGTTACGCTGTTGCGAGAGAAATGGGAGTGTTATTCTTTTTATCTACTCCTTTTAGGGGCTTCGAGCCGACGTAGGGACAGAGGGGGACGAAGGTCCCCCCGTCCGTCCCCCCGTGTTAGGCCGTGAGAAAACCCCGATACTCTATACTCATATGTCTTTTTCACTCTTGTTTTTTTACCATTAAGACGCTTGGCTCATCCGGTTTAGTCATTTAATACAGAATATTAAGAATATTTCAACTTTGGGTGACAATAACCTTTGGGCGGCTTCCCCTCCCTCCAGACATACCAAAGCTATCATTCGACACTCTCTCTCCTACAAATCAAACATACTAATTTGTGCGAACATGTTTTTTTAATCTAATCTCTTTATATTTTACAATAACATGCGTGCTCTGTTATATTTTCTCTACAGGGAGATAAAAATGCGAGATTAAAACCATTCCAAAGTGCGGTATAGAAATGTAGCATCACAATAAACCTGGCATTACTAAAAACGATTGATTTTATTACTAGTATTATAATTACGTGCTAACCATGTAGCTGTATAGTTCTTTTTTTTAAGTACATGCTGGCCTATATCGTGGATCAATTGCTAAGACACCACCATATCTATTTGAAAAATATTAATCTTTTCCCTGAGATCACCCCTATTTTGCCTATCTACTATATCTGTATAACTACTAAGAGCATAGGTAGTTAAAAATTATATTTAATGATTTATATTAAATTGATATAGTTATCCATGAGATATATATATTTTAAATATTTTCACAAAAGTGATTAATATTCAACAGTTACTCTAAATGACGTACTATGAAATAAATAATTTATAGCCTAATAATTAGTTCTATATGATTTGAAGCATGATAACATAATCTTAATTCTTGTATTCCTTGATTTTGCTGATCATAGATATATATATTATATATATATATATTATATA
>JABUQX010068573.1:0-14085 GCA_015478945.1 Trachelipus rathkii | reverse complement strand
CTACTAACCCAAATACTAAACCCACACCTATCACATTACTATATAATATATCATATTAATACTTATATCAATCACCTTATTTCGAATATATTACCATCACTAATACTAATTACTACAACAGTAATAAATAATAATAATATCACAAATAATATATATCTAAAATATATTATTATATCATAATAATATATCGCAGCATTGACAAAAAAACAAACATCGAATTCCACAGCTTATTTTATTCAAAACATGATACTCTTAAATATTCCAATCAAATATAAAACCAATGCCCAGGTGATTAAAAATACTCTAAACATTTTTCGCAACCCCCAACCCTAATCAACTTAACGAAGCACATAACTCAGTTAATTTATATTTAACTGATTCACATCTCTAAGCTAATAATCAAAAAAGGACATTGCACCGCCAAAAAGAGACACAGAAATTGTTTTTTGTTTGACTTATATTTTTCTCTTGTTTTTATTTATTGTAGTAAAACATATATATCAGAAATAAGATCTAAGAGTTGACGCAATTTTGACAACTGAATGGATGTATTGTCGCCCTGAAAAGTCCTCATTTGAGGTTTTTTTTCTTTTTTTTTTTTTTTCTTTTTTTTTTTTTAAAGTCTCACTGGAACCTTTTAAAATTCCGTTATCACAACACTTCGGGACTTTATTTGCAATAAATTAAATTAACTATTAAAAAGAAAAAGTGTAATACTTTAAATTCCGACTATGAAGAATGATTTGATTTGATTGCTATTATTATTTATATTGATTATTATTTACTTATTTAGAATTATATATATATTGATTATATTATTAATCTATTTAATTAGATATTATTCATATTCATTAATTTTTAGACAGAAACCAGTCAAGAAATTACATTTATTTAATTATCATAGTAAAAATGATT
Source organism: Trachelipus rathkii (assembly GCA_015478945.1). Taxonomy (NCBI): domain Eukaryota; kingdom Metazoa; phylum Arthropoda; class Malacostraca; order Isopoda; family Trachelipodidae; genus Trachelipus; species Trachelipus rathkii. The sequence continues at coordinate 13,170 of JABUQX010068573.1, read as the reverse complement.
AGTACTATTAATTATTAAGATACTATTTTCTGTTATTTATATCTTTATTATAAATATATTTTTCTCTTTTTGATGACTTTTTGTTATACCAAAATGAATTTTAATTAATATATAAAATATTATTTTAAATATGTATATTTACTCAATATTATTAGATATATTACTTTACGTTTCTAAAATATATAGAATGAAAGCAGTCTTTCTATTAATGTTTTATGTCTATTTATTTATTATAAAGTGTGAGTTATTCAATTTAATTGTTTTAGTTACTGTTAAATACTTCATTATTATTGAAAAAAAATTATCAATAAAATAAATATTTTAACTGTTATTTTTTCTTTTTTTTATTTTAATTAAATTAATTTATAATGAGTGTTTATTGTATATATCTAAACGCTTATTAAAATAATATACATATTAATTCTTTGCTTTATTATAATCAAGGTGTTTATTATTATTCTGTTTTCCTATATTATAAATGGTATATAATAATCTTAATAAAAATGGTATATAATGGTATCATAATTAAGTCTTATATTTTAAATTTTATTTAATTAATTTTCTTCATTAATATCATTAATTAATTTTTTTCACATTATTTATATAATATTATTTGTTATTATTATTATTTATTATTTTATAATTAATTTAATGTAAATTGTTATAATGGTATCTACTTAGCAGTCTTATATTCTTTGTTATTTTTTATATTATAAGATTAATTTTATATTTATTTATTATTGTATTATTATTTGACTTATAATTTATTTTTTAATATATAATATATTATTAATTTAATATATTATTATTATATTTCATTATATATATTAATTATGATATTTATTCATTATTATTATTAAATACATTAGTATATTACCTTTATCATCCTTATATATTACTAATCTTCTGTCGATTCTTAGATTAATTCTAAGCAATTATTTTTATCTTAATTGTTAAAAAAATTTAAATTCAAATCACAGAAGTTAACTAATTAAAATATTTGACGATATTGATAATTTATATTTTTACACTTTTTATATTTCTTATTTTATTATATTTAATTTTTATTATGTCTATTTTATTTATTGATTTAATTTCTACTATTTGTTAATAATATTCGTTATTTAGGTGTATATTATTAAATCTTTAATTAATATCTTAGTCCATATATTTCTTTGGAGATCTCATTATTGCCTTTTATCATATATTTAATCAAATTTTTTAATTATAATTTATATTTGGTTGACAATATCTAACATAGCAATAACGTATATTTTCAAAATTTAGTTAAGCCCTATTTCAGAAATTTAAAATCTTTTAAAAAGATTTATTTGACTACAACTAAATATTTATAGTTATATATATTAGTATTAACTTTATAAAAGGCGTTTGTGATCGTTAATCTTTATACTGAATTAACTAAATAAAGCATTTCCAATCCAATTATTATTAATTATATAATATATATATTATATTTATATATATATTATTATTATTATATTATTATATTAAATTTTACATTATTATTATTATTTTATATTAATTTAATTATTATTAATATTACATTTAATTATTATTATTTATTAATAGAGTATTAAAAAAATATAAAAAATTTGGTATAATTTTACTATTAAATATAAATTTTTTCTGAAAGTGAATTGAGATCCCACATAATTGGACTCCAACTCCTTGAATCTAACGAGTATCTTCAATGTTGTACTAGGTATATAGGTTGGTAACGGTTACATTGAGTTGGATTAAAGAGGTTGTAGGAATAGAAAAAACAGCGTGTTACAAACTATAAATGGCCAAAAGTCATTATAATGGGAAATAGAGAGTGGCTGTCCCACAGGGTCAGAGCTGGACGCCTATTGATTCCATTATATATAAGATGATTCGAACAAGCGGACCTTAAATGCAAAGGTTTCTAAGTTTAATGTCAGATGATACTATTAAAAGTTGGTCATTACCTCTAAATTTACGGCATAATAGTGAAGGATGCATAAAAGATTCACATAAATAATAGTATTCTTTGTATAACACTTCTTGTATTAGGCAGTATATTAAATATGGTAGTCACAAATGAATTTATTAATATATTAAGTAATAAGTGTTAAAGGTTTCCTTCATACTAGAGTTAACTCAAATAAAGAGTTATTTAATTTTTATCTCCCGATTATAGATAATGTGGTAATTGCTTGAGTGAGTCTAGTATTAGATCCTCCATAATCATTAAACATATCTTATACTTTACCTCGCTTTGTTTCCATATAGATATGCTCAGTAATTGAGAGTCAAGAGTGATGCTCAGATCAGTGAGCATAGTGACAGCCACGGGACAAAAGAAGAAGTATTAGTAAGAATGCTCGGAAAGTATATGACAAATAAATTCGCTGTCAGATGATATGATTACACAAGACAAAGGAGCCCCAGAGCTAATACTATACGCGCACACACTTGCTATAAATGAGACCATGTTAGTGCTCAAATTAAATATGAGAACTGCTGTTCTCGATCACGAAATAGTGCCCACCCAATCCAACACGCAACTTGAAGAATGCTTACAGAGAACACAGTCGCAGACGACCCTCCACTATCGGATAAACTCTTGAGTCAAATAGCTCACGATTCATCTCGCATGTGGCCCGAGTGTTGAGGATGGGGCCACAAACGCATTTCACGCTGTTACAAAATGCACAAGGCCGCCGTCTGAGATCGAGCTTAAAAAATTTTTTCTCGCACATGTCACTTATTTAACGGTCGTGCATTCTCCTCTAGAAGCCAGAACATCATTCACTACTCATACTCTTCTCATTCCAAGAATATTTTCTAGCATCTTTTTTATAACATGTAAACGGCAATCCACTTTCATCATTTGCAAGGAATCATTCTCTCCAGGATGACACTCTAGTACGGTATATCACTCATACTGCCACTAGTGTTAACAGAAAATGCTCTCATATCAATTCGTTTTTCATCCAGATTGCTCTTCCTTTTCCCCTGCATGCCATCTCACCTTAATGTCATCTTTCTTACTGCAATAACAAAACACAATAATAACTACAATTATAAATATACAATATAAAATAATCATCTCAATATATACAACCTTCTTTATCACAACCACACACTCTTCTTTAATGACGTATTATACTATTTCTCATCATTTTATCAATTCTTCCTCTATCCATCCTGCAACACACTTCAAGACTCTCTGTTCCATTTACTGTAACACATTGAAATTTAGATCGACTTATTTTACTGCGTTTATGCTCTCAGCATCCTCCATTCATGTCTACCCCTCAATCATTATCTGTCACCGATTTACAATAAACACAAACATTATGACATAATTATCTACTTTGAGTAAGACTGACAATCCCACACTCCGAAGTCTCACTCATGTTCCACTCTATTGCTAACTTCACTCCACTCAACTCATTCTTCAAACTCTCACCATCTACCCACACCTTCATCGCCTCAATTCAACACATACTTCTTCTCTTACCACTCACTCTAAACCTCCTTCCATGTCACTTCGATCTCAACTCTCCCCACTTCATTCCATACCTCACCTACATACTTTCAACTCACTTCAAACTATTTTATATATTCTTTCTAGCACGACTTTGGTTCTTAAGCTGTTGTTCACAGAGATACGACTAACTAATCACCAACTTAATGTGTGATGTTGACCTCAGTTGCGAGAGACGCTGAGTTAGATGTGAGTGGATAAGCTACTTATCTTGAGGATTTAGCTTAGTCGAGTAGCACCCTCTAGTGACCTTTGATTACACACTCGAGTCGCGACGTGCGCAAGTGAATGCTGCGTACTTTGAAGCCAGATCCTCAGTGCGAGAACTCTCTTGTATTCAAGGAGTGTTGCGCCAGTGCAAGATGAGTGACGCAAGAGATGCTCAGTAGTCGGAAACGTTTAGGATGGAATAATATATTAAAGATGTGTAGCTAGCCTCAATACCACTCAATCTCCGAATCTGCCACCATGCAGAACACCCGATTTTTGGAGCATAGCGCATCACTGGCCCAAACTGCTCGAATTATTGCACTCTCCAGTAAACCATAATGCCAATACTACATATGTGTGGAAATTAGATAAACAGAGAGTGGACAATAACACAGCGCACTGTATATTAACTCCGCGTGAGCATTAAAATTCCTTAACCATAATATTCTATCCATTGACACACCATTTATTCTTACACACGCTATTGTAGGGCCTTTCTTACAACTCATTTTAACTTTTTTTGATTTCTCTTCTTATTTCAGTAAGTTTCCTGTTTTCGTCACACAAACCAACTAGCCATCTATATCACTAACACCTGCCATAACGCTTCCCATTAACTCTATCATACGCCTGTTTGCCATGATCACACATAAAAACGGCCTAATACATTTGTAGATCATTCTACCCTCAGTAGTTTCTCAATCACTCATTAGTATCTCAATGTAAAGACTTAGATAACGCAACATCATCCCTAACTACCTATCCCTTACAACGCACCTATTGATCTATCATTCCATATCCTAGTCATTCAAGTCAACTCGAGCAGGACTCTTTTAATCGAACGGATTAATTATCTCAGCAAGTGTCAGTGTGATGAAGTAATGATTCCCTTTTATTAGGAAATCTACCCATTCACTTTCAGAAGTAAATCTACTATAATAGATGTTCCCACATTTTGTATACGTGTATCTATCGCAGTTCTCCTTTTCTCCTATTCAGCTCCTCTCACTCATATCGTGAGAAATGGTCACCTACTCATATACAACGAAACTCACTCCTTCCCTCCAAAATCCTCTCTCTTGAAGCCTCTCCTTATATCCCTACTATCAATCTTAACCGCTCTATCTACACAAACCCCATGTAAGTCTCCAAAATCCAATTCTCTATTGATTCACTCGATTCGCCGTCCTCACGTTCGTTGTCAATCTACTTTCAACCTAGTATTTCATTCGCTATCTAAGATCTTTATATCCTCTGCATATATATACCATTTCACTTCTAAACTTGTTTACCACATACTTTCCCATTACCTGTGCCATCACTCACTCTTCTAATTTAAATTCCTGCATCCCCAAAATACCTATTCGCTTCTGCACCATCAAACCCACACACATTCACTATCACCTCTTCATTACTGTTAATATTGTCTCCAGTAAATCTTACTAGCGATAATGTGTTCTATTACCAACCACTCCTCTTCTACACTTCTTATACTTCCTTGCTTCTTTGTATACACAACAGTTGTCGCAGAAAGCACCATCTTTCCACTATTATTCTCGATCCAGTATTCTAAGCAGATCTATCCACGTCTATCTCTAATTCTTCAAACGCTTTATCAGCACTCTCGTTCACTTTAGCGTACTTATCGAAAGTCTTCATCTAGTTTCTACCTGATCAACGTACCCCCATTCTATACCATCTCCTTTTCCTATCTGTTCAGTCTCATCTCATCTTCTTTGTTTATTCTCCAAAGTGCTACTCACACTTATTAGTTATTTCTTATTTCCCGTTCACATTAAAATCTATTATTAAATTCCCTTGTCAGTCTTTACATCTAGTAGTCGTTAAATGCAATTTTGCACCATTTTTTTAGCTAATTAAATATTCTCTTCGCACACACCTTCCTTTATCTGCCCATTCACCTAATTAAACGACGCGTTTTCATCTCACACATGATTCATCATTCTATACATTCGACATTCTCATACATTTACTTATCTTTGCACTCCCTTTCACTAGCACTTCCCCATACATCTTTTTCGATTTGGTGACTTATCTATAATCATTACTGATAACCTTATAGATCCATACCATGTCTATACATTTCTCACTCACCACTGATCTTTGAAACTTCACTAGATAGTCCAACTTGTTTATAACATTTCAATACTCGTATATTAACATGACGTATGGGCCGCTAGCTCTGAACTTACCACTTAGTCTGTATCACCATCCAATCTCTTTATCTCCTCTGACTCATCCTCTACATACGATTCATCTTTATTATTGCTCATTAGTCCGACTATACCTACTCTGCGTGTTATCACTCTCATATCTCTCCACACATCCACATGTCTCTCAATCCACCACTGTAACAATAATCCACTCAATTTACATAGAACAACATAAATGATCCGATTAATCCATTCTAAAAAAAAACCCCTAAGCTGATTATAATCAACTCCACAATATCACAATTAAACTTTTCTCAACACTCCTCCTTTCTTCGTACCACAGACGGGAACTACATTACAATTAAAATAAAACATCTTTTCAAAACAACCTTTATCCATTTCTCCTTACACCAACTCTAGTATACTATATATATATATACATTAAATGTATTTTTATAATAAGAAAGTATAGAAGAATATTTAATAGGATGTCTTTCTCTATTCACAAGAAATACATATTACTAACTTTATATAATAATTTTCTTCTTACCATTTCATTTTCTCCCGCACCCCAAAAACATTTGCCTGTTATTCCATCCCTTTTTGATCATCCTATTACAACCAATTCTCAGGTTATCCTTCCTAAAACTATTCTCAATCTTTGATAAGCTCTCTTACTCATCCCATACTAGAACATCATTCAGATTATCCCAATATAACATATCGTACTCTAATTCTTACGTTTTATCCCTCAGATGGACTACTAATTAACTAGTCTACATCCAAACTTATACTCATATTAAATTCACATAATTTTTCAAATAACTTTTAAATAATTTTAAATCATTTAAGTATAATCATAGGAACTTTCACACAAATCATAAAGTCAATATCAATATGCATTCATAACTCACAGATTGTACTACATTTCTCTTACAATCTACTCTCAATCTCATATCAAACCTCAAAGTCAATCGCAAAATTACATATTCACAATTCACACCACTCAATTTCATCCTATATTAATCTCACCTATATCATATACATTTTGATTATACTCAATAGTCACAGCGAGACATAAATCAAAAATATGTGCCACATTCACTTATAATAAATCCATCACCATTTAATCTCATCCTATTCTTCCTCAAAAATCAATTAATATTCCTATCTGACATTCCATGTAACATACTGTTCAAAACAGTTCTTCACGCCGAAAATAATGATAATATGAAGCGTGTTTACGGCCACCCCACCTGAATAACTCGATACCACTGAACCTCATTCTCCTAGAGTCCAAATTTCATATAGCATATCCTGCTAAGAAAGTTGAGAGTAGTTAAGGCATAATCCAAATCAGTAACTTAAATTCAACTCGAATCTCCTTATGTCGGCTCCTACGACACGCACGACATACAATACGACACGCAGGACATACAAGGCAATTCTTTCTCCCCACACACAAGGATATGCTAAAAGAGTAAGTGTAAATAGTATTTATAATACGTGGATCTATTGGATTGATATAATAATTAATCACCCAATTTGTAAATATTTATGGAAAAAATAATATGGATAGATAGATAGGTATAGATAAATAGATAAGACTCATATTAATAATAATAATTTAAACACTTTCAAATGTAGGTAAAATGCTATCACTGCAACGAATTAGCATTAATACAATAAATGCTACATTACATGTAGTGATCAGAAAAGAGAGACTGATCGCTGTGATCTGCCAGTGTTCATTCTCACAAATATACCCATCTGCATTTGGTTCTCACAGCTATGGCATGCCCAAGTTAGCGAAGAACATAAACACCCACTATAGAGCAATCAAATACACCCCTTCCGGTTTTATTATATATCTATAATATATATTAAAATTTGTTTTAAATTATTTACCAATTAAATATTTGAAAACTTTGATCCCCTTAATTTGCATGTGCCTATATGTCTTCCTATTAAAGTAAGGAAACTTTAATTTGATCTATATTTTTTTTAATAAAAATAAGAGTATAAATTTACTATTGTAACATTTCTACACTGTATCTTAATAATATTAAACTTTCTAATTTTATATACATTCTTCTTATTAATTATTATTATATTTATAATTATTTGCAAAGTCTGATTTGTGAACGAAATTTTTATAAAGTTCTACGGGTCTTAAAACTCGAGTTAAAATAAAAGAATAAATACCTAATATTAGGACTTTCTAAGCTGTAATACAAACATAGAGATGCTTTTCATTAAGTATATATCATTACAATATACTATGCCGTTCTCAAGTGAGTGTAAGTAGCGTAGTTACGCTGAACTTATAATATCTTAAATATATACAGGCTAAATTCAATTAATAAATGAAACTGTGCATGCCACGAAATCATCTGTAAAAAAAAAATTCTGGGTCATCAGTAGTGCGGAGGGGATACGCGTGAAATTAATGACCGATTTTAGCTATTGATATATATTCCTACAAGTTTCTTTAAAAAAATTGATTGCTAAAATCGGTCGCTAACTTCACGCGTATCATTACTATCTATAACAATAGCAAACATTTATCTTTACAAGTTTCAACCATTAGGAATGCATTCATTCTGCAGTATAGAATTGGACAAGTCCTGATACCAAATTATATGTTAATTTGTAAATTTTATAACCAATTTAATTAATTTGTCAAATAATACTGAATGAATATAAAAAATAAACAATCAATTCAATTTATGGATAATTTTTAATTTTTCTGCAAAAGGAATTTTAAAAAAGCACAAAAAAAAAAAACAAAAAAAAAAGACAAACTTTGAAAATTACATTGTTCCAACCCCAGGTTTTTTCCAATCCTGGATCATACAAGAATACAGGTACAGAAGGTGACATAGTCTCACTTGGAAAACTAGGAGTGTCGACCAATAAAGCATTTTTTATTTTATATTCATTTACTTATATTTTTTATCTATTATAATAATCTTATGATTTAAATACAAAGTTCGTTAAATAAAAATATTTGTTAAGTGGGGCCGATGTTAAGGCCATGCCACAACCATGTATAAATAAATAAATAAGGAACCTGGTGCGTAAGGCGGTTCGTTCGAAGATGGTGAGCCGCACGAACCATTTCGTCTACTAGGGCATCAAAGCTCTTACTTGGTCCCAGCCTAGGAGGAGCCAGGGAAATGCCAGTAAGGGGTTCTGACTGAAGATGAAATCCGCCTTCCTTTAAATTTGTATATATATTTAGGGGTGTATTCATAACTTAATCTTTACTTATATATAAAGTTATTTAAAATATGGAGGAGTTAAAATTAATTTTTATATCTCAGTTGATTTTGATTATATTTTGTCTTAATATTCTCATTTGTAAAAACAATTCAAAGTAGATATTATAAATATTGACATTCTATATCAGAGCTAACCATTTTATCATTTATCTTAGTAACTCCCTATTCTATAGCCTATAATTTATTGCCAAAAACAATGTCAACCTATCCCTGTCAAAACACGAATTTTTATAATCATTTACTTTGAATAGTTAGTCTTGGATTTAAATTTTCATTATAAAAATAATTAACCAAAGACTATAATTCCACATAGCTACAACGTACAATTTATTAAATTATAAACAAAATAATTACAGCCAAGTTGGACATGCAATGCCAAATAACTAATACGAAAGGATTGTCTTAAACACTAACTATAAATTTCAAGTGATTCAGAAAATGGGTATTAAATAATAAATATAAAATACATTACATTCAAACATTGCCTTTGAAAGCTGAATCAATCATAACATATTGTAATACCGATAGTTATTGAGGTGAATGTTTAGCTTGCCCCAATTGTAAGTTTCTTAAAATATATATAAAAGCAATTACCCCCACAAGTAACTTTTTTAATTGAAACCTAAATATTACTTTATTACTATTAAAATAACAATTTATTAATATTCTTAATACTACTGCTATTCTATTATCAAGGAAATATTAATCAGAACTTGTGTTAATATTATAATAGTATATGGTAGCCAAAAAGAAAATGACGAGTAAGGCATGAATAACAAGAAGTTTTTAGGGGAGGATTTCTTGACATGGTCTTGTCAATTATTTGCAATGATGTAATTTTAAGAAATGATTCATCGCTAATTTAAATACAGTTAGTATCGAAGAGTAAAATGTTTGACATTTATTCTAAAGACTTTGGATTTGATTTTAATTCTTTGTTTCAATGACAATTTTCAAGAGGTCCTTATTTTAATTTTTTATTTGTTTATTTTTTTTATTTCAGTTTGTAAATTATTTAAAAAGATTTCATTTGAAATAAATATTAAAATGAATATAAAATCAGAAATTGAAGTAAAGCTGGAAGAATTAGACTTGGAATATGACTCTAATCAACAAGGTTCTCAGGTGAGGTTTATATAATATAAATATATTATATATATATATATATATTATATATATATATATATCTATAATTTATATATATATATATATATATATAATATCTATATACCGTTAACCGGGTAATTTCAAAGAATCCTGGGGCATTTCAGAATTTTTAGTTTTTAGTGTTTTACGCAAAAAAACTAAAAGTTTTATAAAAAAAATTGATTTTAATAAAAGTTGTAGCAGACTAACAGGTGGCAGTGAACTGCAAAAAAAAGTTTTTTTACTATCTATTGGTGTAAGAGTCTTTTTCATTTTATTTAAGATTTGTTATTAAATTTGTAAATTTTGATATATAAGGACTGTGAAAAAATAGTGAACAAATTGTAAAATTTGATCACTTACTATTTGATAGTACAGGTTATAAGCTTATCGTATAACATCTAAAATACATAGTGATAGCACATTTCATTAAAAGTTATTTAACATTTAAAACCCCGGGGAAAATTTCAGATTTCCATTCTATTTCCCCCCACCCCCCTCACCCTTTGGGGGGGGGGCAATTGACTCAGTAACCACGGATATCAACTCGGGAGCATCGAAACCTATATAAAACATACCCGAAAAACACCAAAAAACTGAAAAAGTAGCTAAAAATTGCTAAGGGTGCCAGATTTAACAAAAAATCAGCTAAAATCTGGCAATGCAGCTAAATTTTATCATTCTTACTTACTACTAACACGTTAGGGAAGCTCATTTCAGCTAGTGCAACAAAAATGGTTAAAATTTTTTTTTTTTTTTTTAGGTTTTGAAAATTGTCCCCCCCCCTAAAAAATTTTATTCTTTTTTTAGACATTTTTTTTTTTCAAAATTGTATTTTTTTGAATTTCTTTACATTAAAGGATTGTCAAATGCCTATATTTTATAAGGATCTAGACTAATTTCTGTAAGTTGTTATAGTTTTTAAGTTAGTTCTAAACACCAAAAGAAAGGCGAAAAATTCTGAAATTGCCCGGTTAACGGTATATATATATATCCCACATCTGTATCCTAGATAGCAATTACCTAGAGAAGTTCCCCTCCTAGAACAAGGATATGCCTCTGAGAAATATAATATCATATAATATAATAATATATATATATATATATATATATATATATATATATATATATATATATATATCTATATATATATAATTATAATCTATTATATATATATAATATGTATATTAGGGATGTACCGATACCAGAAATGAGGCCGATACGGATACCGATACTCTATTTTTTAGGTACCGATACCGATATCGGATACTTTAATTACAATAATAATACACAGTAATAAGAAGAACATTTGTGCACTGCTAGGCAACTCAAGATTGCATTCCCTGTACAAACAATACTTAGTCATTTATATTTCATATTTGGTTGTGCCCAAGTATATTTATTTTATAATTAAAATATACTTTAAGGAATAATAATTGCAAATATAATATTAATACCTTTTTTATGTTTGTGTTTTATTTAAAAATATTCCATTTCTATTTTCAAGTAAGTATTAACAAAGTTTAGCTACTAGCATTTATGTTTTAACATGATTACAATTTACAAGAAGATTCTTTTACTAGCTACAATATAAAGAATAAAAATAATGAAAGAAGAGACCTCAAATTAATCAGCCGAAAAGTTAAAATAAAAAAACGCTATTACCCAAACATGACATATAAATATACTCCTTTAATAGATATCAATTCAATTACTCAAATTCAAGAAATTCACAAATTGTGATGCAAAAATTAAGCTTTCCACTACTACTGGCGAGAGATCTTCCTTTTGGGGCTGTTACATCCAACCTAACCTAACCACTATAAATACGCTCTCTCTCGTCTGATGAAGGAGGTGCTGATAATTATTTCCTGCAAGCACTGGATAATAATGAAAACCTTGGCCCATTTTCATGCCACCGCATGAAAGGATTCTCTTCCGTAGGCAGCATCTCTGTTTTCATAGAGCCTCACTCCTCTTTCACAGATTGAATTAAATTTGATTATCTTTTGCTCCTTGATGACTGTCTCTTCAGTTTTTAGATGAGGTTCCCTGGTGTGTATCTTTGAAGGTGAATGAGATGTCAATGCAATTTCGGCATGAACTTATCAAACGTCTAACATATCCAAATCCTCATACTTCAGTAGGTTTATTTGCTGAAAAGCCACCATCGTCACTATCAGTGCTGTTGCCAAGGGTGCAGAATAAGGCGGCTTCACTTCTCTGTCTCTTTTTTTTTTTTTTTTTTTTTTTTTATTTTGTCAAGCGAGCAAGCTCCTCAGTTATGCTATTTAATGCATTCTAGAAGGGTTCACCATCGGAGGTGCCATTCTTGTTGGGTTTTCAGCTAGCTTAAGGAATTCCTTATAAACCTTTTATTATTATTTTTTTTTACAGTTGTCACGACCTCACGGGCAGAAACCTATTCAAGAGTGGGTGTTGAACACCTCAAAAATCCATCTAACGCAAATTTACGCAGACTAGCACAGACGCAGCTTTAAAGTAAGGGAAAAATCAAAATTGACGTAGGAAAACACAGAATGATGAAAGATGAATTCCAATCAGACAGAGGTGGCAGGAAAGAAAGAAGCACCGCAGCGAACCCGTCTGGAGTACTAACATCAACACAAAACTCCTGTGCCGACACAGCAATCCCTTGTGCTACAGGGCGTTGCAAAGATGTGGTACGCGAGTGGAAGTTCCCTCGAGCATTGCCTCTACCGTCCTAATTGAAAAGGATAAGCACCAAACATCGGCCGCAAATATAAAGGGTCAAGTGAACAGAAAAGTAAGATATTATAAGTCTTTTCCTTTGAACTCG
>JABUQX010068572.1:0-15981 GCA_015478945.1 Trachelipus rathkii | reverse complement strand
TGACTTGTTTCGAATACTTTTTTGACCAGCTTCGAACTTTTGATTCAGTCTTCGTAAATCTTTTTTTGACCATGTTCTAATCTTTTATTTGACCAGCTTCGGAACTTTTTGTACCTCAGCTTTCTTGGAATCTTTTTTGACCAGTTCGATATACTGTTTTGGACTCTCTGCTTCGGACTTTTTGTTTGTTTCTCGGAAATTTTTGACCAGTCTTTTTCTCGGAATCTTTTTTGACTCTTAGTGTGCTTCTCGGGTCTTTTTTGACCAGCTTGGGAACTTTTTTTTTCCAGCTTCTGGAATCTTTTGACTCAGCTCGTACTTTTTGGACCAGCTCGGAACTTTTGACCAGCTCGAAACTTTTTGACCAGTCGCATATATGCATGTACCTCAGTCTCTCTCTCAGCGAAATTCCTCATTCCTACGCTCTCGATATACTTTTTTGATCCATCTTCGGTAAACTCTGACCTCAGCTTCGACAACTTTCTGACCAGCTCATGAACTTTTTGATACCATGTTCTCTAAACTTTTTTGTGACTCTCTCAGCTTCTCTCGTGTGGGGTGGTGGTGGATTTTTTTTGACCTCTCAGCTCGGAAACTTTTTTACAGCTTGGAACTCTTTTTGACCAGCTCGGAACTTTTGACCAGCTCTGGAACCTTTTTAACTAGCTCAGTATAAATTTTTGACAAGCTTCTCTTGGAACTTTTTCTTCGACCAGCTGGAATACTTTTGGACCAGCTCGGAACTTTTTTACCAGTTCCAAACTTTTTGACCAGCTCTGATAATCTTTTTTAACCAGTTTCCTGGAACTTTTTTGACATGCTTGGAACTTTTTTTGTTATTCAGTTTTCTTAACTGTTTTGACCTCAGCTCTCGTGGAATACTTTTGTATACAAGCTTCTGAACCTTTTTGACATGCAAGATTTTTTGTTGACCAGCTCTCGGAACCTTTGTTGGGACTATGCTCGAAACTTTTGATCAAGGCCTCCAGAATCTTAATTTTTTTTTAACCAGTTTTAATAATTTTTTTGACCCTCATGCTTCGGAACTTGTTTGTACCAGCTTCTGGTACTTTTTACCAGCTTTTCTCGTGATTTTTTTACCAAGCTTTGGTTACTTTTTGCGACAGCTCGGAACTTTTTGTCCAGCTCGATAACTTTTTGACCAGCTTCTGGATTTTTTGACCAGCTCTCGAACTCTTTTTTGACCAGCTTTTCGGAACTTTTTTTGACCGGAGCCTTGAATCTTTTTTGACCAGGCTTTGGAACTTTTTGGACCAGTCGTGTACCTTTGACCTGTCTCCTTGGATACTTTTTTTGACCAGTTTGAACTTTTTTGGACCAGCTCGAAACTTTTATTTGACCAGCTTCGGAACTTTTTTGACCGCGCGAACTTATTGACCAGCTCGGAACTTTTTTTGACCAGCTTCGGGAAATTTTTAACCAGCTCGAAAACTTTTTTGACATGCTTTGGACTTTTTGACAGTTCAAACTTTTGACCAGCTCGAAAACTTTTGACCAGTTCGAAACTTTTTGACCAGCTCGGAACTTTAACCAGCTCGGAACTTTTTGACCAGCGCTCTGAACTTTTTGACCAGTTCCAAACTTTTTGACCAGCTCGGAACTTTTTGACCAGCTCGGAACTTTTTGACCAGCTCGGAACTTTTTGACCAGCTCGGAACTTTTTAACCAGCTCGGAACTTTTTAACCAGCCGGAAACTTTTTTGACCAGCCGAAACTTTTTGACCAGCTCGGTACTTTTTGACCAGCTCGGAACTTTTTGACCAACTCGGAACTTTTTGACATGCTCAGAACTTTTTGACCATGCTCGGAACTTTTGACTAGCTCGAAAAAACTTTTGACAAGCTCGGAACTTTTTTAACCAGTTTTTCCACTTTTTGACCCAGCTCGAAACTTTTTGACCAGCTGCGGAACTTTCGACCAGCTCGAAACTTTTTGACCAGCTCGGAACTTTTTAACCAGCTCGGAATTTTTTGACCAGCTCGGAACTTTTTAACCAGCTCGGAACTTTTTGAAAAGCTCGGAACTTTTTAACCAGCTCGGAACTTTTTGAAAAGCTCGGAACTTTTTAACAAGCTCGGAACTTTTTAACAAGCTCGAACTTTTTGACATGCTCAGAACTTTTTGACCAGCTCGGAACTTTTTGACTAGCTCGAAACTTTTTGACAAGCTCGGAACTTTTTAACCAGTTCCAAACTTTTTGACCAGCTCTGAACTTTTTGACCAGCTCGAAACTTTTTGACCAGCTCTGAACTTTTTGACCAGCTCGAAACTTTTTGACCAGCTCTGAACTTTTTGACCAGTTCGGAGCTTTTTGACCAGCTCCGAACTTTTTGACCAGCTCGGAACTTTTTGACCAGCTCGAAACTTTTTGACCAGCTCGAAACTTTCTGACCAGCTCGGAACTTTTTGACCAGCTCGGAACTTTTTGACTAGTTCCAAACTTTTTGACCAGTTCGAAACTTTTTGACCAGCTCGGAACTTTTTGACCAGCTCGGAACTTTTTGACCAGCTCGGAACTTTTTAACCAGCTCGGAACTTTTTGACATGCTCGGAACTTTTTGACCAGTTCCAAACTTTTTGACCAGCTCGGAACTTTTTGACCAGCTCGAAACTTTTTGACCAACTCGGAACTTTTACCCAACTCCGGAAACTTTTTGAAAGCTTCGGAACTTTTTGAAAAGCTCGGAACTTTTTAACAAGCTCAGAACTTTTTGACATGCTCAGAACTTTTTGACCAGCTTGGAACTTTTTGACTAGCTCGAAACTTTTTGACAAGCTCGGAACTTTTTAACCAGTTCCAGAACTTTTTGACCAGTTCCAAACTTTTTGACCAGCTCTAAACTTTTTGACCAGCTCGAAACTTTTTGACCAGCTCTGAACTTTTTGACCAGCTCGGAACTTTTTGACCAGCTCGGAACTTTTTGACCAGCTCGAAACTTTCTGACGCTCGAAAACTTTCTGACCAGCTCGGAACTTTTTGACCAGCTCGTAACTTTTTGACAAGCTCGGAACTTTTTAACCAGCTCGGAACTTTTTGACATGCTCGGAACTTTTTGACTAGTTCCAAACTTTTTGAATAGCTCGAAACTTTTTGACCAGTTCGAAACTTTTTGACCAGCTCGGAACTTTTTAACCAGCTCGGAACTTTTGGACATGCTCGGAACTTTTTGACCAGTTCCAAACTTTTTGACCAGTTCGGGAACTTTTTGACCGCTCGGAAACTTTTTTGACCAGCTCGAAACTTTTTGACCAGTTCGGAACTTTTTAACCAGCTCGAAACTTTTTGACCAGTTCGGAACTTTTTGACCAACTCGGAACTTTTTGACCAACTCGGAACTTTTTGAAAAGCTCGGAACTTTTTGACAAGCTCGGAACTTTTTAACAAGCTCAGAACTTTTTGACATGCTCAGAACTTTTTGACCAGCTCGGAACTTTTTGACTAGCTCGAAACTTTTTGACAAGCTCGGAACTTTTTAACCAGCTCCAAACTTTTTGACCAGCTCGGAACTTTTTGACCAGCTCGAAACTTTTGACAGCTCTTAACTTTTGACCATGTTCGGAACTTTTTGACCAGTTCGGAACTTTTTGACCAGCTCGGAACTTTTGACCAGCTCGTAACTTCTGACCAGTCGGATACTTTTTGATCCAAGCTCGGAAAACTTTTGACTTCGGATTACTTTTTAAACCAGCTCGGTATCTTGAACATTCTTAACTTTTTTGTGACTAGTTCCAAACCTTTTGTCTTGGACCCCAGTCCTGAAACTTTTTTTGACCAGCTCTCGGAACTTTTTTGACCGCTCGAACTTGTTTGTACCAGCTTACGGAAACTTTTGTTTGACCAGTTTCGAACTTTTTGACCAGCTCGCTAACTTTTTGATAGTCTTTCTCTCCTGGGTGAACTTTTTTGACTCATTTGCTGTGAAATACTTTTGACTAGTTCCATACTTTTGACCCAGCTCTCGAAGACTTTGTACCAGTTTCGATACTTTTTTCCAGCTCGGAACTTTTTTTTATACTCATTCTTCTGGAATATCTTGTTGTACATTGCTTCTCTGTGGAATTTTGGACATGCTCGGAACTTTTTGACCAGTTGGCTCCAATAATACTTTTTGACCTCAGTTCGGACTTATGATGACCAGCTCGCGAATTTTCTAACTCAGTCTTCGGCGAATCTTTTTAATATCCAGCTCTGTTGAACTTTTGACCTTAGCTCTCTGGTACTTTTTTGACCAGCTTCGGAACTTTTTTGACCAACTCTAATCTTTTTTGACCAGCTCGGAACTTTTTGACATGTGTTCTCAGAAGTCTTATTTTGACCAGCTTCTCGGAACTTTTTTGTACTAGCCGAAACTTTTTGATACATAAGTGTTCGGAACTTTTTAACTATTTCCAAAACTTTTTTTGATCCAGCGCTGGTAAACTTTTTGACTCGATTCTGGTAATCTTTTTTTCGACTCAGTATCTTCGAAAACTTTTTTGACCAGCTCGGAATCTTTAACCAGTCTTCTGGGTGAATTTACCAGCTTCGGCATTTTTTTTGACTCAGCTCGGAACTTTTTTATACCAGCTCGTGAAACTTTTTTGTAAATAGCTTCGGAAACTTTTTTAAACCAGCTCGAACTTTAAGTTCGGCAACTTTTTTATAACAAAGCTCTCTCTCGGAACTTTGTAAACAGAGCTCGAACTTTTAACCAAGCGCGAACTTTTTGTACATGTTTTTTTTTTTTTGCTCTCAGTATAACTTTTTTGATTCCTCAGCTCGGACTTTTGAAATTCTTCTCGGAACTTTTTGATACTAGTCCAAAACTTTTTGACCTCAGTCTCGAAACTTTGTCTTACCCAGTTTGTGATAATCTTTTGACCAATGCCGAACTTTTTAACTCCAGCGTCGGGAATACTTTTTGGTCATGCTGTTACTCTGGAATCTGTTGTACCCAGTTCCAATCTATTTTGGACCTCAGTTCGGAAACTTTTTTGACCATGCTCGGAACTTTTTTTTAAACCTCAGGCTCGGAACTTTTAACCAGCTTCGTTCTTTTGAACCAGTTCTGGTACTTTTTGACCAGCTTCGGAACTTTTTGACCATACTCGGTAGTGTGTTTGACGGCTCGGAACTTTTTAAACACAAGGCTCAGAACTTTTTGACATGCTCAGAACTTTTTGACCAGCTCGGAACTTTTGACTAGCCTTCAACTTTTGACCAAAAGCTCGGAACTTGTTTTACTAGTTCCAAACTTTTGCACCAGCTCGAACACTCTCTTTGACCAGCTCGGAACTTTTCGACCAGCTCGAAAACTTTTTGACCAGCTCTCGGCATATCTTTTTTACAGCTCGGAATTTTTTTTGTACCAGCTCGTGATACCAGCTTCTCGGGAACTTTTAACCGAGCCCGGATTTAAAAAGGCTTCGAACTTTTTATATCGAACTTTTGAAAAGCTCGGACTTTTTAAAACAAGCTCGGAACTTTTTAAAAAGCTCGGAACTTTTTTGACTATGCTCAGAACTATTTTGGACCAGCTCGGAACTTTTGGACATGCTCGGAACTTTTGACAAGCTCGGAACCTTTTAACCAGTTCCAAACTTTTTGACAAGCTCGGAACTTTTTGACCAGCTCGGAACTTTTTGACCAGCTCTGAACTTTTTTGACCAGCTCGAATACTTTTTGAACCACTTTCTCGAACTTTTTGACCAGCTCGAAATTTTTTGACCAGCTCGAAACTTTTTGACCAGCTCGAAACTTTTTAACAAGCTCGGAAACTTTTTTTGACCAGACTCTGGAACTTTTTGACTAGTTCCAAACTATGGTTTGACCAGTTCGAAATCTTTATTGACCAGCTACACCACAGGAACTTATATTGACCAGCTCAGAACTTTTGTATTTTGACCAGCTCCGGAACTTTTTGAGCCAGATATCCAAAACTTTATTGACCAGAAATATCGGAAACTTTTTAAGACCAGCACGGAACTTTTTGGCTAGCTCCGGAACTTTTGGACTTAGCTCGGAACTTTTTGACCAGCCGGAACTTTTTAACCAGCTCCGAACTTTTTAACCAGCTCGGAATCTTTTATAACAGTCGAAATTTTGACCAGCTCGAAACTTTTTGACCAGCTTGATTTTTTGACCAGCTCGAAACTTTTTTGACCAAACTCGGAATATACTTTTTGACAGCTACAGAACTTTTTACCGAGCTCGGAACTGGTTTGACTAGCGTCGAAAGCTTTTGTGACAAGCTCGAACTTTTAAACCAGTTCCAACTACTTTTTGACAGCTCGAAACTTTTGACCAGATCGACTTTTCGACCAGCTCGAAACTTTTTTTTGACCAGCTCGGAACTTTTTAACCAGCTATGAATTTTTTGACCAGCTCGGAACTTTTTTTTACCAAGTCGGAATTTTTTGAAAAGCTCGGAACCTTTTTAACCAGCTCGAACTTTTTGAAAAGCTCAGGAACTTTTAATCAAGCCTCGGAACACTTTTTAACAAGCTCGGAAACTTGTTAACAAGCTCGAACTTTTTGACATGCTCAGAACTTTTTGACCCAGCTCGGAACTTTTTGACTAGCTTGAAACTTTTCTCAGCTCGGAACCTTTTTTAACAGTTCCAACTTTATTGACCAGCTCTGAACTTGTTTGACCAGACTCCGAAACTTTGTTGACCCAGCTTCTGAACTTTTTGAACCAGCTGTCGAACTTTGACCAAGATACTGAACTTTTTTGCCAGCTTCAGAAGCTTCTTATGACACAGACTTTAAACCGCAACCATTTTATTGACCAGCTCGGAAACTTTCATAGTGACACACTGCGAACCTTCTAGACCAGCTCGAAAACTTTCGTGACCAGCTCGGAACTTTTTCGACCAGCTCGGAACTTTTTGACTAGTTCCACTTTTTGACCAGTTCGAAAAATTTCTTGACCAGTTTCGGAACCTTTATTGACTTAGCTTTTCGGAAATTTTGGACAGCTCGGAACCTTTTTGTACCAGGCTCGGAACTTTGGTTGACCAGGTCTCGGAAACCTTTTGACCAGCTCGGAACTTTTTGACCAGCTCGGAACTTTTTGACCAGCTCGGAACTTTTTGACCAGCTCGAAACTTTTTGACCAGCTCGGAAACTTTTGACAGCTGCGGGAACTTTTTGAACCAGCTGCGGAAATATCTTTTGACCAGCATTCGAACTTTCTAGAACCAGGCTCGAAACTTTCTGACCAGCTGCAGAACTTTTTTTGGACCAGTTCCAAACTTTGTTGACCAACTTCGGAAACTTTTTGACCAGCATTCGAAACTTTTGACAGCTGGAACTTTTTTGACCAGCTCGGAACTTTTTGACCAGCTCGGAACCTTTTAACCAGCTCAGTAAAATTTTGACAAGCTCGGAACTTTTCGACCAGATCGGAACTTTTTGACCAGCTCGGAACTTTTTAACCAGCTCGGAATTTTTTGACCAGCTCGGAACTTTTTAACCAGCTCGGAACTTTTTGACATGCTCGGAACTTTTTGACCAGTTCTAAACTTTTTGACCAGCTCGGAACTTTTTAACCAGCTCGAAACTTTTTGACCAGTTCGGAACTTTTTAACCAGCTCGAAACTTTTTGACCAGTTCGGAACTTTTTGACCAGCTCTTAACTTTTTGACCAGCTCCGAACTTTTTGACCAACTCGGAACTTTTTGAAAAGCTCGGAACTTTTTGACCAACTCGGAACTTTTTGAAAAGCTCGGAACTTTTTAACCAGCTCGGAACTTTTGACCAGCTCGGAACTTTTTTTGACCAGCTTCGGAACTTTGTTGACCAGTTTCGAAACTTTTGACCAGCTCCGGAACTCTTTTGACCAGTTCGAAACTTTTGACCAGCTCCGAACTTTTTGACCAGCTCGAACTCAACTTTTTGACCAGCTCGGAAACTTTTGACCAGCTCGGAACGCTTTTGACCAGCTCGGACTTTTGTAGACCAGTTCGAACTTTGACCAGCTCAAGACTTTTGACCAGCTCGAAATCTTTTTGACCAGCTCGGAACTTTTTTACCAGCTTCGGACACTTTTGGACCAGCTTTCGAACTTTTTTGACCGAGCTTTCGGAATACTTTCTGGACTGCTTAAAAAGGTCTCTAACCATGCTCAGAAAATTTTCCTCCAATTCCAAACTTTTTGACCAGCTCGGAACTTTTTGACCAGCTCAAAACTTTGTTGACCAGCTTCGGGAACTTTTTTTTGACCAAGCTCGAACTTTTTGACAGTCGGAACTTTTTGACCGAGCGTCGGAACCTATTATTACCAGCTCAGAAAAATTTTGACAAAGCTCGGAACTTTTTCGACCAGCTCGAACTTTTTGACCAGCCTCGAAAACTTTTGACCAGCTCGAACTTCTGACCAGCTCGGAAACTTTTTTGACAGCTCGGAACTTTTTTGGACCAGTTCGAATACTTTTTTGACCATGCTCGGAACTTTTTTCTTGACCAGCTGGAACTTTTTGACCAGCTCGGAACTTTTTGACCAGTTTGGAACTTTTTGACCAGCTCGGAACTTTGTTACAGCCTCGGAAACTTTTTGACCAGCTCGGAACCTTTTGTCCAGCTCGGAGCTTTTGACAATGCTCGGAACTTTTGACCAGTTCCAAAACCACCCCCCGCTTTTGACCAAGCTCGAAACTTTTTAACCAGCTCGGATCTTTTTGACCAGCTCGGAAAACTTTTGGACCAACTCGGAACTTTTGACCAGTTCGAAACTTTTTGACCAGTCGGAAACTTTTTGACCAGCCGGAACTTTATTGACCAGCTCGGAACCTTTGTCCGCTCGAACTTTTTGACCAGTTCGAAACTTTTTGACCAGCTAGGAACTTTTTGACCAGCTCGGAACTTTTTGAGCCACTCGGAACCATAAATATGTATCTGTAAAATACACATAAATATTTATGTTAAAGAAATTATAAATACATAAATTATTATTAACAAAAATATACAGACTTGGATCGACTTGATAAGAGTATAAAATCTTTACTTGAAAATTAAATGAATTTAGCATTTACAAAAAAAATCGATTTAAAGTGTGCACAAATACTTGCAAGACCAGACTGACATATGAAAACAGGCTGTATATACAATGGCAAAGGGTTTGCCTATCTAGTGAATTTAACAAAATCCTTTTAAATAAACCGAATTAACTGCACTTGACAATTTAATCATATGTTAAAAAAATAGAATATCAAACTGATAAACGTTTTATATTATTGTAACAAAATAATATTTGCCAACACTGTGTCAAAGAATAAAATAAATTCAATTGATACAAAAGCTTACCTCAGGAATTATCTAGCAACGATTTGGACCACAATGGCACTTTGCAAAAACCGTATATGCAGACGATGCTTGAAATAACATGGCATATAATATTCACAAATATAAACACAAATTACTTTAAAAACACACCTTTAAATACCTTTATCTTTACTACAAAATAAATAGCACAATTTTTCCTATCGAAATTGTATCCTCATATTTGTCTTCTTTTGCTATTTACATTTACTTTGTAATAAAAATATAAAACAAGCACTTCTCGGATACAAAATATAAATACACTAACGAATAATCGGATATATAAGGCGTCAAGAACTACCAACTATATACACCATCTGGGATTAGCAACAACAAAAGCGAAAAGATACAAAATATTCTTATTTTTACTATGCTATAGGCTTACAGTAAATTAGATTTACGCCTTTTTAACCAATTCACAACCTTATAAAAACAATAAATAAAATGATGTAACATTTTATCAGATTAATTATCAAAGACAAGTATATTACCATACGATTTAAACAAGAATGGCCCAAGATTGGTATTTCTCGGTAAAATCCGTCTTCTTCTGCAAGAAATAACAATCTTTTCGTTGAAATAACAAAATATAAAAAAGCTAGACAATCCATAGGTTGAGCTACCACACCTTAACAAAAATACATTTATTCAATAAATATATATGAGTATATATATATATTATAGTTACTATATATATTATATATATATATATATTAATATATACGTATAGTATGAGTGGTTAATATATATAAATAAGTATATATATATATAGTATATATATATATATTATATATGTATATATATAGTATATATATTAAATATTAATATATATATATAATATATAAAATATATATATATAGATAATATAGTAGGGTAGTAAGGTGAGTATAGAGTAGGGATAGGTAAGTATGAGTATAAGGGTATAGGGTATAGTAGGGTGATTAGTATAGGTAGGTAGGTGTAGTAGTTAGGTATGGGTATTATATGATAGTATATATATATGAGGTAAAATTATATTATATACATAATGGTAGTATATATTATTATAATAGTAGTAGAGTGAGGGGTATATTATAGGTAGTAGGTATTGAGTAGTGAGGTGTGAGATATATAGGTAATATATATATATATATATAGTATTATATATTGAGGGGGAATATATATATATTAGTCACATTAATATGTATTATTATGATAATTATATATAGTAATAAAATCATTATATGGTTAATAGTGGATAGGTAAGAAGTAGTTTTCCTGTTCCGTATGCTTTCATTGGCACAATACTGAAGTTAATAATAAATAATAAAATCAAATTAAATAAAGTTTTGTCAATAAGACCAATGATAATCGCGAGCTTTCAAAAAGAAAGCTTTCAAGGAAAGATTGAGTTTTCAGTGGTTGGTATTTGCACTAGAATACATGAGACATATTTATCAATATTTCAACTGGCCCTTGTAGCGTACATCAAATATAGTGTATAACAGAAGAGAATAATATTGCAAGGGCAATACTTGGCCTTGAGCCTAAAAGTACATTAAGATGAAAGGTAATGTGTATATATTTCATGTACTATTGGGTTGTCATCAGCCAGCATTATTGATGAGCAAATTGATGGCTTCATCTTTTGCATTCATTTTAGAACAAATGTTGATAGAAGACAAATCAGCAAGGACTTCTGATGATGAACCCAACTTATCTTCGATATGACTTACTTAAAGAACAGTCTTAAGAGTATTCGGGTGTTCATGCCGGGACAGAATATTTAAATCTATTTTCAATAAAATAGTCTGGGCTTCATTTCCTTTTCTCCATTATTTTTACAGATGAAGCGGGTAGCTGCCGCATTTACTTGTGTGATATACGGGAGATCATCAATATCCTCTTACAGCGCGCTTCTTCCAGACCTACATTCTCTACTTTCTTCGTCATCTCCTTTTCTCGCTCCTCCATAATATCACACATTTCTTTGACTTTCCGTGTCTCTTCCGACACTTTTCGTCCTTATTCTTCCTGCTAACTCCTATCATCTTCCTTGCACACAATCGGCACATGAGAATTCTTCACGTGTGTCTTCTTATCATCACCATACTTCACACTTCTGCAGTCAGTCTCACATCTCTCCTCCTTTACTGACATTTCTTCTTTGATCATCCTGAAGCATGTTATCTCATCCTTTCCACACATATCTTCTTTTATTATCCACACCTTTTCCATACTGTCGATGTTTTCTCTTGACAACTCCTTTTCAAACCATCCATTGTGCCACTTATTATCATTAACCGACTGTACCATTTCTTTATGGCAGTCTCGGTATCTTATCTTCTCTCCCTTTACCAAAGTATTTTGGCACAATGATTTTATCACCCTCTTAGACAGTTCAATGAACTTTGTTCTCCCTCTATTCCCATCTTTCAATCCTAAACGCAATTAAATTCTGACTGTCCCAGCAATACTGCTGAGAATAACTCTTAAACTTCTCTCTGCGTTTCGGCATACTATCCCAAACTTCCTTTATACTGCACTCTTTTTCTTCCTCTCTTTGAGACATCGTGTCTTTCATTACACTTATATTTTCGCCGCACCCTCCTATAGCTTTCTGTGCAGTTATGTTTCTGCGAGGTGCTTTTTCTTCTCCCACAGCTACTGCCTTTTCCTCTTCAGAACTTTGTATGTGAACGACTGCATCATCTCTTAATATCTCACCATCTCCGTAAGTACGGTCTGTTTCATCAGCCCAACGTGTACTTTCTTCAACTGATGTCTCCTGGACATCTGTTATACCTGTGTCTTCTTCAACATCTCTTAGTGGTTCTGTAGGGACATCATCATCTTCTCCTGTAACTTTTTCATCTTTAGTGAACGCTGGGACCCTATCATCACATTCAGTGATGGCTCCGCGGTTGGCTCGACATCTTTATTATTGACGTCCAAGGATTGTGGCACTGACGGTTTCCCTCTGTAAAAATCTTCCACCTCCAAACTCGCCATTCCAAAATTATGATTTATTTGATCAGATTCTTCTTGTGAATCTTCCTCAGCGTTCTCAGCGATGGGGACCAGCATACTTCTACGGTTATGCTCGACCTCTACTTTACGAGGCCCTCGACACGCGGTCGACTCCCATGCGAGGTTAGGCTGACTTAAGGGCAATGCGCCTTTGACATTCCCAATGACCAAATCATATACGACTTCCGGCAGCACTGCTGCGGTTGTCTTACCCACGTAATAAGGGGTATCCACATCGATACTTGCGAGAGGAGCTTCAATCACCGTACCGTCCAACAATCTTATTTTCATGTTGTCTCCAACATAACACCTCTTCGGTACGAATTTTTCTCGCACAACTACTACGCTACAACCGGTATCTCGGAGGGCTTTGACTTGATAGCCATTCACCGTCCATACGTTACAGGTAGGTGCGACATCTCCTGTTTTTCCACCTTCTCTACTTCATTCAGGAGACTCGGCTCTTCACCTGAACCATTCAGGACTTTATTGCCGCTATCAAAGACTCCGGATGCTCCCGTGCTCTTTGCTTCTTCCTTCTGTTTTCCTGAATTACTTTGTCCTCTACCACTGCTGTTGAAATAAGGAGGGACTCTACAGTCTCTTGCGAGATGCCCTCTCCTTTGACACTTAAAGCACGTGATCACCTCTCTGGGCTCACTGCTACTGCGACGATGACCCTGTCTGTCGCCACTCCCACTTCCGATCCTGCTTTCATTGTTGGTTGCTCTAGATGCATGTTGGTTGCTATTTTTATGATTACTATTCGTCGAGTAACCACCGCCTTTCGATCTAAAATTATTATTATTATTATGACTCTTATCAACGTGATTGTGACTTCGTGTGTGACTACTTACTGCGAACTTTAAACGATGCGCTTCCATATATCCTTCTGAACAAGTTATTATCTCTTCCGGTGCTTTCTTCTTCGTTTCCCTTAGGTAGGTTGCGAGTTCTTTTGGAACAGTATTCAAATACTTATCCACTGAGAAAAACTCAATAAGATCATCTGGTGTCAGTGTTACATTAGCTGCTGTTATCCACTTTTTAAGAGCTTCAATAATCCTCTGTAAATACACCCTAGGATTATCATCTTCCGTAGGAGTCATAGTTTTGTACTTCGCACAGTACCCACTTTCCGTGAGTCCGTACC
This sequence comes from Trachelipus rathkii, assembly GCA_015478945.1. NCBI lineage: Eukaryota > Metazoa > Arthropoda > Malacostraca > Isopoda > Trachelipodidae > Trachelipus > Trachelipus rathkii. The sequence continues at coordinate 2,497 of JABUQX010068572.1, read as the reverse complement.
TCTCCAATAAAGCTCTTTTCAGACCTTCATAGTTCTTAAGCTCTTCAACAGTCATATTGTTGAACACACTGACAGCTTTACTTGTTAGGAAACATCCTAAAACAAACGCTCGCTTTTCCACAGGGATGTCGTTCGCCTCCGCCTGTTTTTCAAACATTAATAGATATTCTTCGATATCATTTTTCCTTTCATCGAAGAATGGAAGCTTCAACTTTGGGTATTTAAGGTATAGGAATTGCTGTATGCTCTGAGTGCTTTGTGAAGCTATTGCTGCGTCATGCTGACGCTGTTTGTCTTCGGCATCCAGCTTCATCTGTAGCATCCTTTCCTCCGCTTCTCTTGCATCTTTTTCTGCCTCCAATTAGCCTTTTCTTCGCTCCTCGCTTCGATTTTGGCTTTCTCCACTCCAGCTTCAGCTTGCTTCGATTTTCAGCTTCAAGCTTTCTACTTCAGCTTCAAGCTTAGCTTTCTCCCTTTCATCTTCACGCGCTAACCTTTTCTCCTCTAAAGCAGCAGCTAATTTTTGTTGTTCGAGCGCAGCTTCTTGAGCCGCTCGGTCTTTTACTAAAGCAGCGATTTCCTTCACACCTAAACCCACTGATTTACACATCTCTATAAACTCAGCATTAGACGAAGCCATAGTTATAATCGTTATAATCAAAACAAATTATAAATATTTCGTTCACTAACAAAGTCACTTCTTGACGCACGAATCACAAATCACGTTTTCTACCAAAATTTTGAAATTTGGCTCACACTGATACACGTATGAAAACCAATTACAAACCGCAAAATTACAAATGTATATATATATATATATATATATATATATATATATATATATATATATATATATATATATATATATATATATATATATATATATATATATATATATATATATATATATATATATATATATACTAGTTTACATAAACTATAGTAAAATTTGCCAAAGTCTTGCGGGAAAATAGTGTTTTCGCCCCAGAACACAAAGTAAGTGAAAATCGGGAATTTCCGAAATCACTATTTTGCTTCGCTCAACTTTGTAAATTTTACACCCTATCTAAACAATAATAATAAATATATATATATATATAAATATATATATATATATATATATATATATATATATATATATATATATATATATATATATATATATATAATATATATATATATATATATATATATATATATATATATATATATATATATATATATATATATATAGTATATATATATATATATATATATATATATATATATATATATATTTTAATGATATATATATATATATATATATATATATATATATATATATATATATATATATATATATATATATATATATATATATATATATATATATATATATATATATATATATTTATAAAAGCATAAAATATATATATATTACTAAAATTATTCCAGTGTTTCTCTGTTTCCAAACAACCAATATTGTTGCAATAGCAAAATTGCTATTTCACCAATATGCAAAAAAAAATGATATATGTTCAACTTCAATAAAACAAATAGTACAAACGACTATATTGACAGTTAAAAACACAATATCAACATATATCCCAACTGTCGATATTGGTAAGAATGCTTACACAATAACTCTGGCACAGGTCTTAGCAAAATTACAAATGAATGACCCTGAGCTCAAATATTCAACAAAATAGCAAAATGAATTCACTACAAGCTATTCATTGATAATGAAATAATGACTGAAGGGTTATAAAATAAGATCCCGAGACAGGAATACCCATTTAATAATGTAATGCGATTGGTTGAAAGATAATAAATTCTATGTCAAAACTTACTCTTCGAACTGATAAACAAATCCTTTGGCCAGGCCCCCGTGACAATCCAATCAACTAACACCTTTTAGATTCTCAAACCTGTATTGTAACAGTATCCAGGCCTCCTGTTGAATGAGTTATCGGCCTGTGCAATATTATAGTGCAATTCTATACTTAAAACTCACCAACTTATCTCCCTGAAGACCCTTCAAGTGGAACAACGGTTTGACCGAGTTCGTTTACCTTATGTGAAAACCTTCAGTCAATATTATTCCTTATCAATGAATTCACCTGTTTTATGATCAATATTTTGATCATGAAACCAATGTCTTTAAGACCTAAAATAACTACTACTTGAATATTTAAATAAATGAGAAACTAAATTACGTTTGGAAACACTCAAGGAAACTACTGGAGTAAATTTAGAAATATTTTAATAAAAAAAAATTAAAAATGTACTGTTCTTACAAAATAGGTTTTATAAATTCATGAACATATAGTTAGATGTCCTTGGATATCTACATACATGCGCATAGAAAATATAGAACCACAGTACTAAATACCAAATATATATATATATATATATATATATATATATATATATTGAAGCGGCGCACAAAACGCGAAAGGTTTCAATGATAAATGCGAAATGGTTAAACACCCAACATCGAAACTGAACGAAGCACACG
>JABUQX010068571.1:0-17462 GCA_015478945.1 Trachelipus rathkii | reverse complement strand
CTGGGAGATCAGAGAAAAAGGCGATCGAGTCAGTAAAGGAATGAGTTACTGGCAGATGCAAAAAGAATGTGCATTAATTAAATGAATAGCGGTTTTGTAAGGATGTATGGTGTGGCGACCCAGTGCAGTGAACCATCAATTAATAACACCATTGAAGGTTTTGCAGTCTTGTAAACCCTAGTGGAGATATATTTTTTTCATGACTGTGACAAGCTCTTCATCTTAGGGTAGGAGGAAGCAGGAGGAGCTTCCTTTCGATTACATCATTGGCTTGCTACTAACTATCTATTTCTCATGTTACATTGCTCAACCCCACATCTAAGTGAAAGAAGGGGATAAAGAAGCATATATATATAAAATAATATTATATATATTATATATATATAATATAATATATATTATATATACGTATATAATATTATATAATATATATATTATATATATAATATATTATATATATATTAATAATATATATATATATACTTTTTCACCTAGTAGCCCCTGGTACTCTCCTACGAGAAGTGTTTATTCCCAACAAAGAAGAAAACTCAATAGTAGTTATACTATTTGATTACTTAAAGGAGACAGAATCACCTCCTGCTCATTTGTTTGAAGATTCTTGCATCAAAGAATTAGCATCACAGGTGGTGGGAAATGGTAGAAATTTGAATTATAAAAATTGAAGTCACTAATACTAAGTATGTCTCCTTGTTTAAAATCTCCATAGCTGTAGAGATACTTCTGATTCAGTCAAAAGCTTTTTAGTATCTGTAGTATGATTACATGAGGATGCACATCAGATCATCCGTCTTGTTATGTTGACTGTGACTGCTTTGATTTTAGGATTCTCCACATCTTTCATTTTATGAGTTGGTGCGACCTATGATACTCCATCCAGAGTGTCGCTCTACAAGCTGTTTGAGACCAAACTTTGTCTATTAAAAATTGATGCAGGACTGTGTTGAATGCCTTGTTTATGTCTATTACTACTAGGAGAGTACAAGAAGGGGGGAGAGTTGTTGCCATTAGTATGTTGTGTTAAGTTCGTTAGTAAAGTGCTTTTGCCTAAATCCATGCTGTGTCTGATATGGGGATCAAAGGGGTAGATTCTATTTAGGATTAACCTTTCAAATACTTTGGATATTGTAGAGAGCAATGATATAGGTTATAATAATATAAGCTGGCTGTTAGGCGATTTATTTGGTTTTAGTATGGGTATTATGTGTGCTTCGTTTCCAGAATTGAGGATAGTGTTAGGTTGGCATGTTAAAATTATTTGAGTAGGACACAGTCCCGCACAAGCTGCAATGGCTTTATTTCCCAGGTGTTTGAGATGAATATTGGATATTTTGTCTGTCCTTCCGCTTGTAAATTTTTAATGGTTTTGATGATTATAAGGGAGTGAATAGGGGAGGATCATCTTAGTTGATTTTTAATTTTTTAAGTCTTTTAATTGTTAATTATTGTTGGGAATGGGGGTTTGTGGCCGATTTTTTAGTATAGTGTGACAAAATAATATTACATTGATTTTTTAGACTAAGGATTTTATTGTTTTGTTTACAGATGGCTTCGTGGATTGGTGAGGGTTGAGTACGTGAAATAGTGGATTGTTTTTTTATTGTACAGAAAATTTTTGTTGGGTGGATTTTTACGTTCAATATTGAGTGTAATGTTGCCAATTCATTTTCTGATTTAAGTTAAGTTATTTATACTACTGTTAAGGTTTATGATTTGGTTTAGTTGGTCTTGTTTTGGTTGTATATTTTTGTCGGAGCGGAGTTCATTTTTTTTATTACATCATCATTACCAATTTGCTTCTTTATGATCGCACAAGTAGTCTGATCAACATATTGTTGCTAGGAATAATGGACAGACTTTTTATAATTAAATTACGTGGAAACTCTGTAGGCGTAATGGATGTTGACAATCCTGACCTTACGAGAAGAAAACTTAAAAATTGAGGATCAAACCTTCATAGGGGACGAAGAAGACCCCCCCCCCCCACAGAGAAATCTTGGCAAAGAATGAGTCGTGTAGTTAAAACCAAGATTCAGTATATTTTGATTGAAGAAGAGATTAGTTAATTGAGTGATAATAATAATTAATAGTGTTATTAATTAGTATTATTGATAATAGTGCTAGTGATGGTAATAATTTTAGTAATTAGTGTTAATTTAATAGTGTTAGTGTAGCAATGTTGATGTTGTTGATACCAAGAATGCTTATGATTGTAGTGTTATATATATATATAAAATATATATATATATATATTATAATATATATATAATTATAATTATATATATATATTATATATAATAAATATATAATATAATAATATAATATATATATATATATTATATATATATATATATTATATACATTTTTGTATTATATTTATTTATATAAAAGGACCAGATCAGATGTAGAGCACTTGTCAAACAGAAGTAGTCCATTACTTTGGTAGGAGAAATGGAGCTATTCATTCCTTTGAGCTGCTTCCGCCTGGATGGTTAATAGAGACACCCCTTCCTTATTAGCTTTGTCCATGAGCTTGATAGAGTAAATATATAGATATACTATTGTATATAATATATATATATATATATAATAAATATATATATATTATATATATATAATATATATATATAATATATATATTATAAATATAATTAATAAATATATATACGTAATATATATAATATATATATATAGTATATATATATATATATAATATAATATATATATATATATATATAATATATATAATATATATAATATAATATATAATAATAAAACTTCCTTTTAAGTGCTTAATCCTCTTTTAGAGGGGTAAACATTGGGGGACACAGGAAATCAAATTTAAGCTGGCATACCAAGCCTGTCACCACCTAGTGTTTTGCAGCCAAGTTTAAATTCCTTGATCTCCAGAGAAAAAAAAAGCAAGACGACACAATGTTGGTAAATAAAACCCAATAATATAATATATATATATATATATATATATATATATATATATATATATATATATATATATATATATATATATATATATATAATAAAGTATTATATATTATATATATATATATATATAATATCTATATATATATATATATATATAACTATATATTATATATATAAATATATATATATATTATATATATATTCATATATATATATATATATACAGTATATAATTAGGGTGGGTTGAAAAAAATCATTATTTCGAGTATCAAATTCTAATAGGGCGCAAAAGTTGCGTATTTGTATGCTGATTGACTAAACATTAATTAAAAAAAATCATATTTTTGATATTCAGTTCACGCAAAGGGCCTAAAGTTTTGAAAAAATGACAAAACACCAAATTTTACTTCACACTCAAAATATACAGGTAACAATTTTTACCTTTTAATAGCGTTTAAGTAGGCTACTTCATTTTAGTTACCTGATGAGAGAAAATGATATTTAAAAACCATGTGCTACATATTGAGTTCGCACAAAAGACTTAAAATTGTAGAATTTGGGTGAAAAATTGGGGTTTTTACAGTTTCGTAAACAGATGCACTGTGGTATTTTAAATTATAAAAGGCCATCTTAATAATTTGTTAATATGAGTGATTTTATAAATTTTATTTTGATTAGAGTTCATCATTTTGCAGCTCTTAGCCCATTTCATAAATTTTTTTTTATGAAATGACCCAGAACTCACCACGAGGAGGTGGCTGCAATTCGAGTTCCACCCACACCTTATCCAGTTATCCAACCAATTAGGGTGTGTTAAATTATGTTGATTTAGTCAAGGACATGGTCTTAAATTCAGATTTTTTTATCAAATTCTGCCATTGTGGATCTTGAGAGCAAAGTTGCTGTAGTGTAGCCATCTCACTTTTCTTGTCCACACACTTTTTCTGCAGACTCAGTGACAAGTTTGATGCATCTTTCAACAGCTTGGGTATGGCATGGAAAATTTAAAAAATCAAACTCAGGCCAAGATTTATTTTGCAGAACTGATGAAACTTTTGTCAAGCTTTCCATCATCAGAGGGGGTGACGGCTTACATTTTGTTCAATCTATCAGCTCACTGTAGTCAGTGGCATCAAAATTTATTGAGGGAGTCGTAAAAGTTCTAACAGATTTCCATTTCGGATTTTGAGTTCTTGCCTTCCTGTAACCCAACTCTTGTATGTATTATCTTTCATCTACTATCATAGACAACAACATGGTCTCTGGGTGACAGAAGAACACGTTTCTCTCAATCACAGGATCGATGATTGTTTTAATGTCATATGGAAAATAACTCGTTGTTTGAAAACCTTAAAGATATGTTTAGGACCATATTTCACTGACTGATATCTCTTAATGTCGAACCAGACACCAGCATATGTCATCACAATGTAGTTTACAAACCTCTCGAGTTTATTTGTAGATCTTCTTTGGGAAATGAACAACCATAAGAACCAGTTTGCACTGTCAGCTATTGTAAGTGACTGAGAGGTCCAGGATCTTTTACAGCCAGATCTGGAGCACATTGTCCTGTCTGGATTGCTCTGACAATATCCAGTAGGCACTGTTGGTCTTTACTAAGATCAATTTTATTTCCATTGATTTCATCTAATTGAATTGCTTCAAAATTTATAATTGGTAATTTCTTGCAATCAGGCAGTTATTTGCTGATTTTCCCAGAGAATGATGCTGGACTGGTAGCCTCTCCGTTCAAGTATCCAAATAAATGTCTGAATTGTAGCTCATTGAAATGAAGTAAGTAAATGAACCACTGTAATGGGCGCAGAATTTTAACCTCTATGTTGCGGATAACACCATTTTTTTACCCTGTGTTTGTTGCTGTGCCATCACAACCAATAGCTTCCAGTTCATTAATGTGAATATCATTAACTTGTAGGCACTTAATGATGCAATTGGCTATTTCACTACCAATTCCACTCGCTGGTGTGACGTGACTGACATATTGCCCACCAGGCTCACGAATCACTCTAATGTGCTCCTCTTTCCTTAATCTTTGGTATATTTTAGATCCTATTTTTTCTTGAAAGATTTCTTTTTTACCATCTAAATATATTCATTTGTTACTATGGGCCGGTCCATATGTTGCTCTATAGCCTGTTGTGTCTTCTGTTTTTCTCTTCTTACCTTGCTTTAATCGATCACTAGCAATGTATCTTTTTCAGAATCATTCCAAGATTATGCAAAATGCTGGAAGCTATAGCAGCTGTAGCTCTATCAGAAACTCCAAAAATACCACTAAGTAAAGCAGTAGATGCTAATTTCGAATTCATTTAAGGTGTAGAAGGAACTGAGACAAATTAATTAAACTTCTTTCATGCAGGGATTTTTGAGTAGTTTCCATGTCACAAGTGTCATTGTCAACTACAACAGTTTTTCAAAATAATTCTAGCTGTTTTCTCTCCTTTCTTTTCTGTTTATCTAGACTGCCAATGAAAACAATCCTTTTTGTTCGCTGATATATATATATATATATATATATAATATATATATAATATATATATACTATATAATATAATATATATATATATATATATATATAATATATATATATTATTATATATATATACCGGTAGTATAAATAAATATATATAATATATATATAAATAAATAATATATATATATATAGAATATAATATAATAAGTATATTATTTAATTATAATAATATATAATAATATATATATATATATATATATAAATCATATAAAAAATATATATATATATATATATATAACGTATATATATATATATATATATAAATATATATATATATATATAATATAATATTATATAATATATATATATAATATATATATATATATATATATATATTATATTTATTTTTATAAAATTTTATACATATATGATTTAATTTTTTATAAAATTTTAAATTATTTATTTTTAAAATAAAAATACTTTATTTCCTTTTCATTTAGAAGTGATTTTAAAATATATATAAATAATATATAATATATAAATAATATATATATAGATATATACTATATAATAATATATATATATATATAAGTTTTCTCTCTTTTGGTGTGATCTTTTTGTCTTTTTCACAATTTCATTCTACAACTACAGGGTAGTCACAAACCTGCCATTTTACCACATACAGAAGAATGTCATGGCACACTCACATGCTGCAATATCAAATAGTTTTGATTTTGCTTCGGGCACAAATTCTATTTTTTTCTTAAACCTTTTTTTTTTCTGGTCTCGGTTATACGATTTTCTTAAATTATAATATGCATTATAAGGAAGTTTAATTGCGATTTACGATTGCAAACATAAATAACACATATTGGTTATCTCATATGTTAGATTTAGTATAATATTGTGTATATTTGTAAACTAAAACTCCAATTTTTCACAAAAGGTAGAAAATTTTATCCATAATGCACAAACTCAAAATGAAGCATGTGATTTTTAAAAATATTTTTTCTATTATCACACATCAAAAATTAAGACACTATTAGAACCAAAAAAACATAGCATATATAATTTTAGAATAAAGGTAAATTTCAGTGTTTTTGTCATTTTTTTAAACTTTAGACCCTTTGCGCAAACTGAAGATCAAAAACATGATTTTTTTTTCATTAATGAGTAGTTGATTAGCATACAAATATGCAACTTTTCCATCCTATCAGAATTTGATGGTCGAAAAATTGACTTTTTCAACCCACCCTTATATATATTATATATATATATAATATATATATATATATATATATATATATATATATATATATATAAATATAATAATATTATAATTATATATATATATATATATATTATATATATAATATATATATATATATATAGATATATAATATATATATATATATATATATATATAATATATATATATATATATATGACCTTGGCTTTGAAACCCAGCAAGGGAGGTTAATTTTCCTTATCATATCTATGAACTGTGAGTGTGTGTTAGCAGTTCTAAATTTGTTATTGATATTATTGCTCTTCTCTTTGAATCAAACCCCCATGTGATCTTACCCAAGTGTGAGCGGGGAGTCTGCCAAAGTCGCGTCTAAAGTACTACATGCCTTATTCTTGGAGTAGTAATTCTTCAGAAGTAAAACAGTGGATTTCCTTTTAGCTCTCGTGGCAGGTGGTAACACTTGCTTTACCAACAGAGAGGGTTCAGGTTCGAAACCCAGCAGGGAATGGTTATTTTCCTTATCATATCACAAACTGCGATTCTAAATTTGTTACTGGATAATTAATAAATATATATATATATAATATATAATAATAATATATATAATATTATAATATATATATATATAATATATAATATTAATATATATGCCTGTTGAAATACATAAAATTAGGAATGGTTGCCTTATTAAAGATTAAAAATATTTTGTAATATATGTATGAACCAATATTGCGTGTTAAACGTATAGTATGACAATAATTTATAATGCCTTCTAAATATCATAAGAAAGTGCAGAAATACTATCTTATTAATCTAAAACCTATAAATTTAAACTTGCCAAAATTGTACATAAATAGGCTGTTATTCAGGATAAAGTATAGTAATATTTTATTTGTTTTAATAAGTAACTGTGAAAAATTGTATGTAAATATTGTTAAGGTGAAGGATGCAACTTGTGACTTCCCAAAGAATGTGGTGATCAATAGCGATCTATTAGGAGCACAACTGGTTGACAACCTACTTCCTCTCAACAATATAATTTTTAGATTGTTTTGCTGCAAATACCCAGATAATCAGATTCGATGCATGTATCTCTCTGGGTTCACCTGTTCAAAATAGGTGGTTGATCACACTGAAGATTTTAAATAGACCAATGCTTCAGTCTGCTTCCTCCAACGATTATTAATATAGCAACAGCAGTGACTATATTTGTACAGCTGTAATAAAATGAAATGAGAGCACAACAGCTCTTATATACAATATAATATTGAGCAATTTTTACAATCCAAAACAATGGATGGAATTGCATACACTACCATGTAATATTATATGTCAGTATATTCACCACAAATAATTTAATTTATGAATAGTGAAAAATCAATAAGACTGGCCTGTCTAAACCAAGGCACAGAATAAATAAGTAAAATAAATTATTTGTGCTATATATTGACAAAATGGCCTGTCAAGTTTGTCTTAACCAGGGCACAGAATAAATAAATAATTATTTGTGCTATATTGACAAAATGGCCTGGCAAGTTTATTAGGTTATTTTTTATCATACAAAAATATAGAATATTATGATGTATTTACAATAAATTATTTTAGATTATATTTAAATTAATTATTAGAATAATTAATATTAAGTACGCTTTGTACTCAACATTTGTATTTCCCAAGTCAGGGATTACTTGCCCACTTTGCTCTCCTAACCTTGATTACTTGTGATTGTATGGTAAACAATAGTATTGACTACTCGGTGCTTTAATAAATATCCACTCTTTCACTCATCCGATAATGGAACACAGGTTCAAAGCATCCAACCAGGATCAAATAATTAATAATAAACCCCAGATCAGGATTGTCATTTGAGACCAGACTGGAGATTTTAAATAGATCTTTGCTTTTCATAGAATATAAATTTCTTATACTTGTGGGAAAATATGAGAACAGTGAGTTATTTGCAAGGTTTAGACATTTGAGTCACATTGGTACCGTATTTAAGATTTTAGTTATTGTATCTTGAAGGCTTCCCAGTCAAAAAATCTAAGTAAGGATAGTTGTGATATACAATGGTTCCAGAAACTTTTGAAAAGAACTCAATAGCTATTGATATGAGTGTAAAGAAGAAGAGTAAGGGGTTCGATATTAAATGTTTAATACTACTGTTGGGAGCCCTATAAGTAAAAGTGATGAACTAAATTTAGCTGTACAAAAAATATAGACTTATGTATTACAGAAGTGTGAAGAAAAGAGGTGTTGCAGGGAGACTCATTATGAGAATGACCTCAATAGTTTCTTTTTTAAATAGCTACACCATCAAAATGGAAGGAGAGGCAGATGTATTGCATTTTATATTAAAAATGGTATTCAATCTGTGCAAAGGTCAGAGTTCAAGGTTAATTCAGAGTTTAACCTTTATGGGTTATGGGTACACATTTTTATATCTAACAAATGGTATGGAATAGGGGAATTTTATAGTTCCTGGCGATAGTCAAGAATTGAATGTAGAAATGTTTAAGATTGAGTCAGCATGCAGTGATATGGAAATGGGTATAGTTGTTAATGGGTGATTTTAACTTGACTGGAATATTTGGTGATTGCCAAATAGTAAATTATTCATTGACAGTTTAATAATTTAACTCTGGTTGTTACTGTTTATTGCTAAAACTTTGTTAAGTGATATTAAAGTCAAAGAAAATTTTGGTTTAATCAATATTTAGGATATAAACCACTATTAACTAAAAAATAAGGTGCAAATATAGATTAGAAAAATGGCAGATTATGACAAATCTAGAATATGATTTAGAAGACATCCTGGAATGAGAAATTTGACAATCAAACTGTTTTGAAATGTTCTAAAGATTCACATCAGTTTTAAAGAATATTCATCAGCAGCGCTTCTGAGTTAATTAATGCAGCTAGAGATAGAAATAGAAACCTAATTGGCAGAGTACAGAAATAAGAGAAAATTATGGCAAAAAAAAAAAAAATCTTAAAGATTCAAAGGAAGTAAGTCTACCAGTGAAATAATTAGAAGCTCATAGGAAAAATAGGAATGAACTCAATCAGGTATTGAGGAGCTCTAAGCGAAAAGTCTAAAGTAATCTAGCATGTAACTTTAGATCTGAAATTTTTTTTTAACTTTTACAAATATAGAAAAACTGGTTTGATAAGAATGATAAATTGGTTAATTCAGATACAAACTTGGCAAATATGTCTAACACACTCTTAGCTTCAGTATTCACCGCTGATAAGAGTAGATAATAATTTACAGTTTGATAGCTATGTTGAAATTTTAGATCTTTTTCCATTTAAAATTAACCTTTTGATGCCTAAACCAAGTTTTAACGATATTAGAAATATGTTCAATGTTGAAACCCTTTATTTAGGTTACAAGAATATAAAATATGAGTTCTTTAAAAAAAAAAATCAGTGGTATATTTAGTGATTGATAGGTCACAACCATCCAGAATAAAAGGCCTATCAATTTTGAAGTCAAAGTTTCTACCATAATCCAAAAAAACATCTTTTATGCCCATTTAGAATATATATATAAGCTTTTACTTTACTTTTACTCCCCTTGTATGAGAAAGGGGAGACCTCGAGATATTCTACCAACAATGCCAGCTGACTCCAGAGATTTGTTAACTTAAGGGCACTGAAATTGTGTCTGATGTTCGCTAAAGCAAAGTAATTTATAATGAGTTTTGTATTGTTAATTGTTTGGGAATTGCATCTTTGGCAGTAGAGGGAGGAACCATTGAAATAATTAAATTTGTATTCCTAAGGGGAGGGGGGGGTTCCCAAAGTGGAGTCATGACATCATTTACTGTGTTTGGCAGTGTAACAGTGTGTAGTAGTGTGACCCTGTGATGAGGCATTCTGAACCCTATCATATCACTCTTATTCCTTTAATACACTCTAAATAGATTTAATAAATAATAACTATGGTAAGAATATAAGACTTTTAAGAATAATATAAACTTATATATATGGTATATGTCTAACTCACTGGCAAGAAAGAATCTTTGATCCTATTAGGCTTTACTTAAAGTCCATGTTCATTGAGAGAGGCCCTTTTGAAATCACAACCACACTTTGTGAGAATCGCATCTACCTCCTTGTTAGACAATCTCATCTTTTTCCCATCCATCATTCCAAAATTTTATGAACTAACTGACTTTATAGATTATATAAAATATTCAAAGAAATCAACAATCAAAGGTTGGGGATGAGAGAAAGCAATAACGATTGAGATTTATTTACAGCTTGCAAACTAATAACTTATTTACATACTCTTACAAGTGATATTAACCAAAGTTAATCAATCTCTCTAAATTTCAGTATTAGATGATGTCAAATCTTATATGCAACTCTTGGTATCTCCAATTGAACTAAATCCTGAATATTCAGAATTCACAATACTGATATATATAATTTTCTTCCTACAAAGAAATGCAAGGTATCCTTGGGCAGTACAGGAATATTAGCCATCAATTTGTGTACTTAATTAATAAAATGATTCATACAAACGTAAATGTTAACTAAGTCTCCTAGATATCTATCTGTTAGTGCCTATCATTCCAATATAACCAAGATGTTTACTAGATAGGGGTGAATGCAAGAAACCAGAATGAAAGACATAACTTCCAGAGATAATCATGCACAAATTTGAATGCTTATCTGAATTTGAGAATGTGACTGATGATATCTTAGTTGAGAGATTAAAAAACTCCAAGGAGAATCAATTTGTAAATTATATATACAGTAATTAAATAAATCTTTCTTTAATTAAGTTGTTTTAGCTCCCATTCATAACACAACAAAACATATCCATAAAAAAAAAAAATAAAAAAATAACTTTGTAGTTTTTTATTTCCTTTAATTTTTATTTTTCCAATAGTGCTTATCTTTTAAATAACAAAATTCCGCTTTCCTTCTAACCTTAAAAAAGGTTATGGGAGAGTTACTTTTCAGAATCCAAAGTTATAGTTGACAAAAATTTCTCTTTAATGTGGTCTGAAAGTTTTCTTTGACCACTACAAATATACAATAGAAAATCAGTTGTGTATGTGTCAATATTCTTCTTCAATTGTAATTTTCTCTATTTACGATTCTTCTTTATGAATAAATAACATGATGGAAAACCTAGAAACTGAGAACTAATTTACTATTAACTAATATCTCGCACTTAATCAAAAAAAAATTTAAATCAGATTTATATATTGAAAATAAACATCTGTGGATGCTGAAAAAAAAAAAAAATTCCTATAATAGAATTAAAAAAAAAAAAAAAAATTAAATTTTACTCTGCGTCTGGCAAAAATTAAATATCATTGGAGGGTTGGCCAGAAGACCCCTCAACAGCAATTCAAAGTTCTGTGTTAGATATTTTGGGTGAATATATTTTGAGTAAGGTATTGTTTTGGTATGCAGGGATCATTTCTTAAGTTAATTAAGTGTGAATGTGTTTATATGTGGGTGTCAGGTGGTGTAAGGGGCAATCTGTTGTAAATATAGGAATAGTATTCTGCTGGTGTAGCTTTCATCTTTCTAGGTTTGAGTGGATGTTGTAGTGGGTGATCTGTTAAGTGATTTACTGTGAAATTGTAAAATTGTACTGTAAAAAAATCAATATAACTAAACTTATGATTGAAGTCCAATCCACTGTTAAGTCTGGGATCTTCGTGAACTAGCTGTGGGGTTGAGACCCTGCTTGAGTGATTGAGCACACTGGGAACTAGCTTCAGGTTAGGAAGATGAGATACTTGTCCCCGAAAATAGCACCTGAATCTTGGCCACAAATAGCACTGAATGTGCTGAAGATAAGCTCCCAAATAGCACCTGAAGAATATGTAAAACATTATTCTTTCTGACTGAAGCATTAGGTGCTATTAATTAACTAGAAGTAATGACGGAAGTAATAACATCAGCTGAATGAACTTCAGTACAATCTGGAACTGTGGCACAAGGAAATCAATCACCAATGCTTTATATGTAAAATACATATAAAACGCTTATGTGGCAATTAACATATTAAACTTGATACAGTAAAACATAAATGTTGGCATACTTTTAAGTTATATAGCAGACTTTTGATGGATTTGTTTAAATACACCAGAGGCGGCAAATTCAGATAATAAGCTTTATATATTCTGAAAACTAATGATTACTTTCTATGCCTGAGATGTTATATAAATGATTAAAACGTTAAGAGAAACAAGGGGTTAGCTGAACATGACATTGACATAAATGGACATTAACATAAATGAACACTAATGTACAAAAATGGATAAAACAAAGTAAACTGGTATTAGTTTAATTTAAATAAATGGAAAACCATCAATAATGGTGATGGTGAGATCTCCATTGTATCCCCCCCCCCCCACACCAAATCTAAACCCTGCCTCAAATTTTCTACTCCGTTTTTCTTTGAAGGTTAAGTGGGTAGATTGGTTGGGTTGATGGGGAGATACTATGTTTGTTCAAAAGAAATTTCACTGTAACATCAATTGAACCAGGGAACAAATGTGCAGTATCAAAATGTTAAATGATTCAATAATTTTACTGGGAATTCCGAAGAATTATGATAATAAATGACCAAGAAAGAACTGGTGTAATGGGAGCTATAAAGGATAGAAGGAAAAAATAACTGAGAACTAGGAAGTTGAGAAGAGACTGTTGGATTACGATCATCAGAAAAGGTTGGTGACAGACCTTTTTGTCTCTTCTTCATATGTAAGACAATGTATATATTGAGACGGTATCTTGCAGAGGAACACTCATATCCCTACACTGCGTTTGCTAAAAATCAGCCTCATCCTGGATCTCACTATAGCCTGTAGTCTTGGATCTAAAATAGAATCAGTATTAGATGTTGAGGGGTGGTATGAGGGATACATGTGAATTGATGGTGTAGCAGTGCAGGTATGTGATGGATTCTGAGTCGGAGTTCGGAACAAAGGCATGTACTGTGACGAATACTGTAAAGTATACTGAGGCTGAGGTGGTGGATTTGGCAGATACACCTGATCCTGACCAGTGTATACAGCAGCAGATGACTGATACTAGGACTCACTGGAAAACTCTGGGAATCCGGTGGACGCTGGTGCATAAGGGAATGGCGCAGCACCCATGCAATGTTCTATATTGGTCAGTGTGGCAGAAGTTGAACACATGGTTTCCTCAGAGACAATATTTCTGCCACGGGTATTTGTTGAAAGCCAAGTCTACAAATTTTTTTGTGGGCTCTAATGGAGTGATCCCTCATCTGAGATGGAGACATTGTGAGATCCTTCTTTAGATAATCGGAAAACCTGGGGCCCCAATCTTTATACACTTTTGATTGAAAGTATATAAATCCTGAATGGGAGGAATGACCAAATAAATTTGCACTTTCAGATTTGATTTTCTGGCGACTTTGGTGATATGGTCCATGATTGCTGGAACTCCTTCAACCGAAAAGTTTGGAACTGGCTCAAAGACAGAAGTTTCCCTTAAATCGGCATTAGTGAGGGCTTTCAATTTCCAGGCCATTGGTGTCAGAGACCAAATGACAAGGAAATCAACATTTGGAGTCATTAAAGCCTCTGCCTGAGCTGGACACTCAGAAATACGTTGATCAGAACAGTAGTCCACTCTTGTGTTCAAACTATATGTTTTTCTTAGGAAATTTCTTTCCGGTTTGAAAATGGATAATTCACTAGCTCCAATTGCAAGTAGCATTGGCATAACGAAACAGGGGAACAAGACAGACAAGCTGAAAAGAAACGGATTAAACATATTTAAGTTATTTTACATCTTTATTTTGATGTCTGAAAAATAAAATATCTAATCTGACTTGCTCAGCAGAAAAATATAAACAAATAAATATGACCAAAAGTTAACGTTAATGTCAATATGTCAATTAAATTATAAAAATATAATATTCAGTCAAATTATTAACAGCAAATACATTTTACCAATTGATTATAAATACAATACAACAATATATAAGTAATTTCACATAAGTTACATTTAAGAGTGCTCAAAAAGATTCTACTTTAAAAGATTCAGCATTTGCAAAACAAGGTATTAGTAAGGTGTAAGTGTTATCACAAAGTATTAAGTAAGTGTGTAAGAGAATTTGTAGTTGCTAAAGTGAACCATTGTACAGAGAAATTATGAATTACTATAAAGTCAGAGACTGTACAAGATTTTTGTAGTCGATATGAAAGGACATTACGATTGAAACAGTAACAACAATTTTGATGTACAGGATTATAGGCTTGTGGTCAGTAAGGCTGAAATCTACTGGTGTAGTGTGTGGTTTGAGTTTAATGTATAATGAGTGTAGATGAGAAAAAAAAACAACCCCCACACATAGTGGTGATACAATTTTTTCAGAAACCTTTGAAAAATAATTCATTAGCTGCTATACTATGTTTGCAGAAAAACTTATGAAAATTTGATTCCAATTCTGACAAATGAATCGACTGATAATTGATTCATGATTCCAAAATTTACATTCCCATTTGTATATTATTATCAAAAAGTATATATGCACAGTGAGCAGTCTGTAGATGTTTATACCTATCATATCTAAGAAACAGTGTTCCACGACAATTGACTTCACTCCATAAAATTATAATAGGCTGGAATGTCTTCTGCTGATGTATTAAGCTGTTCAGGAAACTGGAATGTCTACTAGATGAAAGACTTAAGGTATTAAAGTGTCCATGGTAGTAGGCAACAAATAATTATAGTAGACTTTGCCTAACAGTACATCTACAGATTTACTAGATTTTGGTGGTTCAGTGATTGAGCTAACTGAATGCACAGAAACTCAATTAAAAGCTGGTAGATTAAGGCTATAGTCTGAAGCGACTATTTCTAAGTCTTCTCCTTGCCGATGGATTAGCTCTCTGTGTTTTAAGTCAGGGAGGAGGTTATTTTCCTGTAACTAAGATGCTCCAAAAACCAATAGTTCTCTATGAGTGGGGGAGTTTCCTTTAAACGTAGGGGGAGAAGCGACTTTTTTTATAATGGAATTTAGACAAGATTAAACAGGAATTATTTGGTATTTTTGTAATCTACCAAAATCTGCAGAGGATTGAATTTATATATGCTTAATTAATGGGATCAGAGTGGAACTGACCAGATTTACCCTGGATCTACTATTGACCAGGCATCCATAATATGCTGTGCTATTAGGATTGAAGGTTGCACAAATGACAAGTGGATCAGGTTCTATTTTAGTCCAACAGAAATTTAGAGAGATTGTCGTTAAGTCCTTGTCATCTGAGGACAAACTGATAAGTTCTGATCTCTCTGGTTCTGCAACCAAGACAGTAGTATGTTCTGATTCTGCGAAAATGTTGTTAATCTTTTCTGCAACTACATTATGTAGTGAAACTGATGATGTATTACTCTCATCATCTGACAAATCATTATTTACCATGACCATATTTACACTCACCACAACTTGATTCTCGATTGTGGGAGTATTCAACAGAGAAACCAAAACATTTTCCCCCCCAGTTATGTACAGGATTTTTAACTGAGTCATGTACAGGAGATATCCCCATAGAATGACTCACTTCTGTGGAGGGCTCAAGTTTAAAGCTCTAGTAACCGGCTCTACGAAAACACCCATGCACTGACCTTCATAATGTGATGAATGGCACCAGTCGCATGGATCTAAATAACATCGTTGTGGGCGAGATGTGTCACGTGCATCTGTTTGTGAGTTTGTGGTTTCCACCTTGTTATTTTTAGTCAGAGTATAGTTTTTATTTATAGCCTGTCAGTGTGGAGGAGAACGGGATTGAGTGTTTTCAGAACTCTGGCTGTAATTTGTATTTCACAGTGGTGTTTGATATGTACACTTAATACCAGCATGTGGTCCTTTGCAAAAGGGACAAACCACTCTATGAGCATTCAGACCTGATGTGCCCTCTCTTTCTACAGTAACTATAAATACAAAGGTATTACTCATTCATAACATGCCCAACATTTTCACAGTAATCACACTGCAATCGCCCCTGTCATTCAGGTTCTGGGAGAATGTGTTTGGGTTTCTAATCTCACCATGTTTTGGAATGTTGGTAGTGTGGCGTTGGTTATTTGCGTTTTGTAATGCGTCTCTGTAAAACTGACTATTGTTTCTGGATGTATTTGGTAACCTAGTGTTCTGTGTAGCTACACGCCTAGTGCTTTGAGTATGACTGTTATTACCTTTTAAGACATCAAACCAACTAGTTGTTACTGTGTCTATTCTGATTGTCTTATCCATGTTGTCTTTTTGTTGGTCTGATTTTTTCCACATAATTATTATTTGAAATGTAATTGTGGGAAAATTCAGGAACTGTATTGGCAGGAACTTTGCCTTTGTTAAGATCCCTGTCATAGGAATCTGTGAGATAGACAATTTTTTCCCCTGGAATTCTAATCAGAGTATCCTGTTCCTGCTGGATAAGTAATTCTTACTCGTTTTTCCACATAAGGATGGAGGCTGAGGAGAAACGCAGTATGCAAAGAGTCATGCTCTCGCATGTTTATTCCATGATATATGCTTGTCAGACTAGTTGTTCTAGTCTGAGAGCGAACATTCTGACACCTTCTCCAGGTGTTCTGTGAGCTGAGTGATAGGCCTGCAACCTATACTCATTCTTCCATTTTTCCTCCTACTGATACCAACGGATCAAGGTATCTTTGACAGATGCATAGTTTCTATCATCCTTAGTGATGAGGTTACACAATTGGATGAACGATCCTTCC
>JABUQX010068570.1:25000-29757 GCA_015478945.1 Trachelipus rathkii | reverse complement strand
GCTGCGGTGCTCATATGTATTTTTGGTTTTAAAGGTTTTCTGATTAAGATATTCTCTTCAAACTGGCTACCGTGGTTGTTGAAGGTGCCGCCGCCACATCCAAGGAGGGGAGGGGGTCTGATCCCCCCAAAACCAGGAAAAGGACTTAGAAGGTTGAAATTTGGTAGTGAATAGAAATGAGAATAAATGAAATAGGAGTTAATGAGTTATGCTGCGGGCACATGAGCCGGAGGCTGGAGCTGAGGTGGAGGCAGACTGGAATTCTGGCTCCAGCTGCATATTGATTCAATTGATGTGTGTTTATATATGTTTCAAAGAACATAGATTCCGATTTTGAGGGTTTCGTAACCCCTAAATGATTTTGAGTACCCCCTTGATGGGAACTCAGCAGGAAAAGAAGAAGGAGGAGGAGGAGGAAGGAAAAAAAAAGAAGGAGGAGGAGGAAGGAAAAAAAGAAGAAGAAAGAAGAAGGAAGGAGAAAGAAGAAGAAGTTAGAAGAAGTCTCATATGACGGAGCACATGAGCCGGAGCCTGAGTTTGTGACGGTGGAGCCAGACTGGAATTCTGGCTGCAGCTGCATATTGAGTCAATTGATGTGTGTTTATATATGTTTCAAAGGACATAGATTCCGAATTTTGGGGTTTCGTAACCCCAAAATGAGTTTGAGGGCCCCCCTTGAGGGGGTCTCCCATGAAAAAAGAAGAAAAAAAACACAGAGTGCGTTGCTGAGAGAAAAGAGGAAGTTTCGTAAGGTAGATCAAATGAGTCATTGGAGGTATTGATACCGGTGCAGGGCTGGTGCGGTGCCGAGTTAGTAAATATGTGCTTATCACCATAATATTTAAAATGTGTTATATATGTTTTTTCAATGATGTAGAATAATGAATTAACAGTTTCAATACACTCAAATGTGTCTAGGGGTTCCAGTTGAGAGGGGGCCCGAACCCCAAAATGGGGTTTTACCCTTTTAAATGAAATTTTAAAAGGGTATAAGTTAATAATACATAGACTTATGCTCTATCAACAACCTTATGTTGCATAAATATATGTAGCAGCAGCCCTATGTTGCACAAATATATGAAACTTAACACAGAGAACTTAAGTGGTACTCTCTTAGTCATACACAATGACATTCAAATGTTGCACAAAATATGGAACTCACATTACCACGTAGCTAGTATTATCCGCTCACAGTTAACTTAATCCACCATGTCTATCCGAACTAACACATAACTAACATACCTCACGCACTAATCCTTCCTTCCTATCTCTTTAAAAGCCACCACTCTCTCTCTCTCTCTCTCTCTCTCTCTCTCTCGTCTCTCTCATTCTCTCTCTCTCTCTCTCTCTCTCTCTCTCTCTCTCTCTCTCTCTCTCTCTCTCTCTCTCTCTCTCCTCTCTCCTCTCTTCCTCTCTCTATACGTCTTGACCAACATTTATAACTTTATATTTCCGATTATATTAATTATTGAATATTTTACTTTCTCGATTTTCGTTTCTTTTTATTCGTATTCATTCAGTTTTTTTTCTTAGGACTTTTATTTTCTTTTTTTTATTTTTTTTTGGCTACTTCTTTTGTTTAATATGTATTTTAAAACTTCTCTTTTATTAAAAACTTTTTTATTATAATAATAAAAAATTATTTTGTTTTTAAAAATAAGAGAGGCATAAAACTTCCTTATTTTATAAAAAAAATTTTAAGAAGAATTTTATTAAAAAACAAGCAGTGGAATTTCTCAATTCAGATGGTTTTTCTCAAAAAACAATGTAATAACAGAATCAAGTTGATCCCGTCAAATTCATTTAAAGGTATCAAAGTTTTTATAGCGATTAAAGCAATAAAATATTTAAGTTCTCCCTTTGAACGATCAGGATTATATAATTCCACCTCAACTTGACTCTGCAGCAGAATCAAAATTCCAACTCAGATTCAGTCAAAGAAAGACCTCTTAGACAGGCTGCTGTCAAGTGTCAAGAATTCCTTCACAGGAATTTATCTTATTTGTAAAAAAAATCTTAATTCTTTTAATTGAATGGTTTTCATTGCAATCTTCAGTGAGAGGATATTTAAAAACATTATATATTTCCCACATAATCTTCGTCTATTTTTTGCTTATTTTTAGTATTATTAGGATAGAAAATTATTAGCTAGGCTATATATTTTCACATAGTTTCTTTATTTTAGTTTAGCGAATTATTTTTTTATTTTTTTTTTTTTAATAGTCACACCACGGGCATGCCTATTCGAAGGAGTGGGAACTTTCTAGGTACGTTTATACTAGATTCCGAACTAGGACTCGAACCCACGACCTTGCCATGCGACTCCGTCGCTCTACCGTTTGAGCCACGGTAGCGGCATTATATTTTGTCTCCATTGGATATAATTGCACATAATTCCCTAAAATCACTATAGTTCATACTGATTCAATAGCGGGTTTTCCTAATTTGTCGCAGTTTCGTTGTGAAATTGTCAAATTATAATATTCTAAAAAATGTTAAGGGTTATTGATGCGTTAAATTGTCTTATTTCTTCGATTTCTTTTCAAAATATTTTTACTATCAACCTTCTCTATTCTCTTTACCTTCCTACTATTCAATTACCTACTTAATTTTGTAAGTGCTATTTCACCAAAGCATTAGGCTGGGTTACTTAGGACTACAAGAATTACTCAAAGCAAAAAAATCTTTGAAAAACCAACAAACAAGGTAAGACTTATGTAGATACACAATTGTACTTATATATTATTTTTTTATTTATAAAACTAGCTTATACTCCTTTTCCCTTTTTTTTGTCTCTGGTTTTACAACAGTGCCTATTATATCACAAACATGGTTCAAAGCTAAAATCTTACTTTAAAATTTTAAATTGCTAAATTTATCGTTTTGATTTTACACACTTGTCCTTGTGGACTGCTCAAATTGAGCAATTTATTCTGTCTTTCCATGTTAATTACCATATTTTGAATATTCTGCTTTTATTATTGTACAACATTTTGCTTGAACTCTTGCTTAGTACTGATTACTACTTAATACTTTAATTTGGTCTCATGTGTATGAGGTTTACATTTGTTTACTAGAATACCGGGCATTCATGCTGGACTTATTTTTTGATTGCTTTATTATATTGCATGGTATGAGCAGATGCATGTTGCTCTGGATTGAAAATTTGGTTTTAAAAATTGCTTATGCTTTGAACACTGCTTCCCTTATTTGCTTTCAGCAAATTCTTTTAGTCGGTCGAGGTTGTTAAGGAATATTTATTTCTATATATTAAAACTTTCTATTGACTATGACTATTTTAGCATTGAACTTTCATATTTGCTTATGATCTATTTTTTTTATTACCTATGGATTTTAAATGTATGCTCCTGGAGACTTTCTTTGCTTTAGCGATATATTTTTAGTTAGGCAACACCCAAAGGCGTGGTTTTTGAAAATTGAAGCGAAGTTTTTACTTAGAGCAGATTGCTTATAAAATTAGACTTAAGAAAATGGTTCAACGCGGCTAAGTTTAAATTCCTGCCAGTGAGCGAGTTTTGTAGCAAATGCTATGTAAATAATTTATACTAATTTAAAGTCCTACATCTTCTGAAGAATTTATAAGAGTAACGTAATGTATTAATTTAACTTTAAACAAATAATTTCTGGTTCAGGTCTAAATGAAGGTCTCAATATTTAGTATAGAGAAGTTAGTTCCCAAACGTAAATTAGGCCAGGTGTATTCATTTTATTCTATTTTACCATTACACTCTTCTAACTCAATCTCCCTAAGCCTAGTTTTAGTTTGGGACATACATTACAAAAATCATAATCAGTGTTTGGAATGATTTTTCGGGGGAGGATATCTCTCTCTCTCTCTCTTATATATATATATTAATAATTTATAATATATATATAATAAATAAAAAATATATATAAAAAATTATATATATATATATATATATATATATATATATATATATATATATATATATATAATATATATATATATATATTATATATATAGTAAGACTTACAAAAAAAAAAACAATTGAAAAGTGCATCATTGTAACCAGATCTTTTCATCAAAAATTGGCAAAGCTGCAAGGAAGCATCTTCAAGGTGTCACAAATTTAAAAAACGGGCCTATTCACGATGAGTGACTGAAAACATTATCATTGCATTTTTTTTAATGAATATTTTTAAATGTAATTAAAAAAAAAATAAATATCACGCAAATATTTGACACAATCTCACTACTCTTAAAGTCATTAAATTGGATTCCATTGTAAAAAAAAAAAATAAAAAGTAAAAGAAAAAAAATTTCATGACTGCTTTCTGGCATCATTTCCTTTGTTTACATTTTTCGTATAAGAATAGAATTTTTCGGTAAGACAGGCGGAAATAGCAATCTTACGGAATTGTCAAAATTCTTACGTTTGGTGAGAATATTCTCAAATTTTCTTTAAAATTTGACAAAACGAACGATTTTTTGAGAACGTTCTTATTTTTCGTAAGAATTCGTAAGAATATTGCCAAAACGAAAACGGCTTTAGTATAGAGAAGTTAGTTCCCAAACGTAAATTAGGCCAGGTGTATTCTTTTTATTTCTATTTTACCCTTACACTCTTCTAACTCTATCTCCCTAAGCATAGTTTAGTTTTGGGCCTTTCTCTTACCCCTTAAGATATTTATAGTGGCCTAAACTAGGAAATATATCCCACAACAACTACATTTATAATTTTACCTAAAAGCCTTATACTTTACAAGGCGCACCT
>JABUQX010068570.1:0-15000 GCA_015478945.1 Trachelipus rathkii | reverse complement strand
GGCATCATTTTCTTTGTTTACATTTTTCGTAAAAACGAATTTTTCTGTAAGACAGCGAAATAGCATCTTACGGAATTTGTCAAATTTCTTACGTTGGTGGGAATATTCTCAAATTTTTCTTAAAATTTTACAAACGAACGATTTTTTGAGAACGTTCTTATTTTTTCGTAAGAATTCGTAAGAAAATTGCCAAAACACTGGTTAATTGCTTAGTTTTTTTTTTTTTTTAAACAATATAAATATAATATATATATATATTATATATAATATATATTATATTATATATTATATATATATATATTATATATATATATATATATTATATATATATATATATATATATATATATATATATATGGTCAGCATCCGAAGAGGCGAGGCATGTAACTAAAACTATAACAGCTCACGAAAAATAAATATCTTTTATTAATCAGGAGACATTTTTACCCCTGAAATTAAAAAACAAAAAATAACGAGCTGTTTAAACAATTAAATTGTTAATTATTGGAAAATTACAGTTTTTTGATAATTCGAAGATGGGAGTAGTCGGAGTGAGCGCGCAAAGTTGCCAATGTTGAATTTTTTTTCTTTTTATAACTAGAGAACCCGACAGGGTAAAATTAAAGATGGATAGGTCGGGGTTTTCGGCCTACGGGGGACGACGGGAAGTCCCCCCTCTGTCCCGTCGGCTCGAAACCCCTAAAAAGGAATATAAAAAGAAAAATAACATTTTCTCAAAAGGCGTAAAATAAAATGGTATTTGGCAACTTTGGCTCTCGAAACTAATGCAAGGATTCAAGGTCAATCACAGCGTTCACTTGCCAGGTCTAAGATCTATTACTAATTTTAAGGCTTTTTAATAAATATTTAGAACTGGGCAATTTTTAATTTTAAACTTCGTTGATGAAATTACTTGCTTTGATCCAAGTGTTGAGCATTTTTCTGTAGATGTTATGTTTTCTAGTTATCCTTGCTTTATCATACACTACTTAATATTATATATATATATATATATATATATATATATATATATATATACTATATATATATATATAATATATATATATTATATATATAATATATATATATATACTATATCATATACTATATATATATATATATATATATAGGCCCTTTTGTATTTCATCACGACATTTTATTTTTATAAAAGAATTTATGGATTCGGACAAGTTATTTTTTTTAACTTTTTAGTGTGAAGCTCAAAAATGATATAATATACATAGTATAAATTTTTACCGAGGAAACTGAAAAAAAAAAAAAAAAAAGAAAGTAAAACAAAAAAAAAAAACTAACAAAACAAAAAGAAAAAAAATTTTAATCTGTAATTATATATTACTATTTAAACCATATTCTGTTATAAGCATGGGTTTTTTTTTTTTTTCAACATTTATTTTTTTTGATACTTTACAACGGTTATTTTCACTGATAAATTTATCTCTTGATAACAACTGTTTAGGTTTAGTCCGCAAAAATGTCAAAAAAAATTGATAATTTTATTTTTAAACCCTTTAAAATGAAACATTATAATAGATTATGGGGCTTTTTTTTTTTGGCGGAGAGGTGGTGTTGTGTCTCGATTTTTGGCGTGTTGTGTGTATTATTGTGTATAATTGTTATTTATTTATTTACTTTTTTTAATTTGTTATTGGTATTTTTTTTTTTATTTCGGCATTTTTTGTATCTAAGGGGTGGCTCTCTCGGTCAAGAGCAGACGTTATAGTGAGTAGATATAAACATTGGAGGGAGACGTGTCAATTTTTTGGGATAGCCGCGCAGGTGTTCACAACTACAAAAGTTAAAAAAATAACTTGTCCGAATCCATAAATTCTTTTATAAAAATAAAATCGGGGTGATGAATAAAAGGGCCTTATATATATATAAGAGGGGCGGAGGAACCTCCGCGACAACCAAATATCAAAAGAGCGGGGGTTCGTGAGACCTCCCGGGGGGGGAAATAGTCAACCCTAGTAGTTCACCTGACGAATGAGCCCGAGTAATGACCTCGCGACTCCGCCATCGGTGCGGTATATCACTTATTTGGGGTATTACTTTTTGTATAATAAAAATATATAATACATAAATAAAAATAAAAATTATTACTAGAAATATCATATTTATTTAAATCAGAGTTAAACGTTATTATTAAATAAGTACTCTCTAATAGGCTTTCTACTTTATATATATCTAATTATACTATTATATTAAATATAATTATTAATATATAATTTTTATTTTTTATTAATTTATTTTTATATTATTACATTTTCTCTAAGCATACCTACAAGTTTTAGTGAGGTAGCTAGTGTGGCTAATGTAGTACTAACGTATATAACTTATAATATAATATCTTTATATATATTATTGTGTGTGTGTGTTAAAAATAATAAAATTTTTTAAATATTTATTAAAATAACCACATTGTCATACTGGAAAGGAGATATATTCTAGCAGAGTGATCATAAGCTATTTCTTCAGACTATCGGCATATCTTTTATATAATAATAAAAATTTTTTTATCTCTCGGTCCAGATATTTTTAGTACTATAAGTGATCGCTTGGCTTCTTCTATTATATTTTGATAGATCCATATTAGTACTAATTTTTTATTAGTAAGTGGCAGCTTGTGATAGTGGTATTCTTTGGTGTATCTTTGTTACGTTTGACGTCACATGCTAAATGTCAGTTGAGAAACTCGTTTTTCTTTTATATTAGTAACTACTATTCTCTTGTGATTTTATTACTTCGGACATTTTAAATTTAGTATAGTTTATAAAGTCTATGTGTAATATTTATACTACGCGTTCAACGGGGACGAGGACAGGAGTGGGTGTATTCTTATCTTTCGTTTCACTGTTCTCTAACGCGTTATTAGGTTATTAAGCTAAATTTTTTGTTCGAAAGCATTCATTTGCTCAGACACACCTACAGTACAAATGTCGTGGATGACCATGATAATAATTAGGTTCTTTTTATATATATTTAACTACTCCTTATATGTATGTCTTTGATAATAATAATAAAAGAAAAACACTCATATATATTATATATATATAATATGCATGGCGGGCCTAATAACACCTTAAATATTACTATCATCTTAGGTCTGGCAGCGTACGATAGACCTACATCATACTATAAAATATTATTATAATTATAAAAACTTCATGTATATTTATATTATATTATATGTGTTGTGTACTACCTAGGGGTGATAAAATATAATGGTTTACGAAATAATATGTAATATAGTATTCAGGGTAGCTTTGTATTAGTGTAGTTGACTTTATCATTTAATTCGCTTCATGCACGAATTTTATATTTCTGTGCTGCACATGAAAATTGATAATGTTTTACGAATCATAAATTTATTTTAGCTTTAACTTATATTAAATTAAAAATATGAAACTAATCAATACGTAAAATAAATATATTTAAGTTTATTGTGTAGTTATTATCACAAAAGTTACAAATTTTCAGAAAAAACTCAATTTATTAGTTTTTGGTAACATTTTAATTTATTAGATTAAGTAATAAAAATACCTTTATTATATATAATAATAATATAATATATTATTAATAATTAGTATCATATACTATATAGAATAGAGTCCACAATATTTCCAATTATTTTCATCATATAAATAACACTTACATAATCAGCTATACAATTTTAGTTTTTGCGTAGAATTGTTGTAAAAAAAAATTAAAAACTAAAAAAGAGCACGTAAAAATAACTCGGTTTTGGCAATCAAAAGTCTAATCCATTACGAATTATTATACGAAGAATATAAGAACGTTCAGGGAATCAAAAAGAGAAATAAATCGATATTCGTTTTTTTTTTTGGAATACATACGAGTGGTATTTCTTAAGAAAATATGACTTGTTTATGGATAATTATTCTCACAACATAGCTAGAATAGAAATAATTAACTGAAACTAAATTACAAACGATTAAGTTTGTTTGTATATTATTTACGCTGTCTTACAGAAATTATATGTACTAATTTTGATCGTTAGACGAAAGAAAGTCTGACTTAAGAACGACTAAAGTATATTATAACGTTTGATATCGTGCTAAGAAGTACAAACATGAGATATTGGTCAAGGTATACTTTTGTTTGAATTTTTAGTTCTAATGAATAACTTCTAAGTAGGTATATTTTTCGTATCCTTCTTGATGGTATACAATGGAATGAAGTTTCGGGCTCAATGACACTCGTCACGGGCATTCTGAGGAGATAGCTATCGGGTGCGAATTGGAATCTAATTCCCCTCCCGCTTCGGTGAGGTAGGGTCTCGTTGAACCCTCTGTCTTTAGGTATATTTTGAGTGTTAGCGGGGGTTTCTACAGCTCTCACCTTCTGCCTGAGGGTAATTCGCATAGTAACGTCCCCCCCCTGCTGTTCCCCGTCGGCATTCTCGAGCCCTATGGCAGCTCCTGTAATACTCTCTTTTTTATATCGATAATATAAACTATTAATTATATTATAATATATATATTAATATATATATATAATACTATATTTAATTATTAATATATATATTATATATATATCTAATATATATAATTAATATATATATTATATATATATTATATATATATATTATATATATATATATTTACTATAAACTTAATGCTCCCCACACGGCTCGAGTCTCCCCCCTCAAAAAAAAGCCAAATTTTTATGTATATATATATATATATATTATATATATATTATATTATATACTTATATATTATTATATATTTATATATAATTATATTATTATATAATTTATTATAAAGTATATAAGATGATAGTATATAGTAATAATGATAATACCCACGAAATAATCACAATACCTTATTAATAATTATATATATATATATAATGAAGTATAATATTAGATATGTATTAAATTTATCCTAATCCGACGGAATTACAAGGTGTTGAGAAAAAATGGCAATCCCTGGTTTCTGTAGCATATTGGTGTAGTGTATGTGGAGAATTATTAGGCTTATATTTCGTTTATTTTTAATGTATTAATATTCTATATAACGATAATAAATCGTGGTATAATCATAGTTAAATGTATTTTGATGTAAAGCTATAATCTTTTTGCTTTTTTTTACAGTTTCTCGGTAAGAATTTACTACTATGTATATTATATATTTTGAGCTTCACACTAAAAATAAAAAAATAACGTCCGAATCCATAAATTCTTTTAAAAAAATAAAATGTCGTGTACGTACTTACATAAGTGCCTACTATATATATATATTTATTATATATATATATATATATATAGTATATATTATATATTATATATAATATATATATATATATATATATTATATATATAATATATATACTATATATATAATTTATATATATATTATATATATATAGGACATTATCCTTTAAAAGGAAGTTTACATAAGTGGCATATATTCGACATATCGGACTCTGCTCATGCAGCCCGCAGTGCACGTGGTTGCTAAAACCCAATAGAAAGATCGCGAAAGTTTCCACATGTTGCTTTTTTTTTTATCATGTTAATTTTGAAATATGTTAAATTACAAAAAAAAATTTATATATATTTTTTAAGGGGCTCGAGCCGACGGACGGGGGACAAAGGGGGGGGACGAAGTCCCTGTCGTCACGTGAGGCCGAGACCCTGACTCTTTCCATATTTGCTATTTAATCTTGGGTATTCTTTAGTTAAAAAAAAAAATGTCATTGGCAACTTGTCGCACTATTGCTTGAAATAATCGAAAAATCGATTACATCGTTCGTCCGATAAATATCGGTTAACTACCTTTTAAAGGGATAGTTCCTATATATATATATCTTTATTACTTATATATATAATTATTATATATATACTTATTATATTATATATATATATATATATATATATATATATATATATATATATATATATATATATATATATTATTTATATATATATAGTAATATATATGTGTGTGTGTGTGTGTGTGTGTGTGTGTGTGTGTGGTGTGTGTGTGTGTGTGATAGTTGCATCCAACGCTATATATCGTATCTGTCTGAAATTTGGTATATAAATCCAACTTGACATAATCACTTCTGAAAATTTGAGGTTTCAAACAAGCTTGGGGGGGGCTGGCACGGCACCATCCCTAAATTTTGCTTTTTTGAGAAGCCAAACTTTCTTCAAGATCGTACTTCGTTCTACATAGATAGAATAAAAATTCTAAAATGCATTTTAAAAGGATTTAAAGCTCTCTCTCTTCTCTCTCTCTCCCCTCTCTCTCTCTCTTCTCTCTCTCTCTCCTCTCCTCTCTCTCTCTCTCTTTATATTTATATACTATTATATCTATATATAAGACATAAATTAAGTACATATAAATATATTTAATTATTATCATATTTATATCTATATATTATATCTTTAATTATATTCATACTCACTTAGTAATAAAATACTATTACCTATATTCACATAATAAAAGTAAGCTAATTATGTAGTATATATATCTCTATAATAGTATACTAGGCTCACTTAAATATTATATTTATATTATTATTATATATATAATAATATAAGTAAAATATATAATATTTAATGCAAGTTACCTATAATATGAAGTATAATATATAGTTTAACCATAAAATTACATATTCTTTCTAAGATTATATAAAACTAAATAAATTATATACTATATATTATATGTATATTAATATAGAATGGAGCTACAGGGGAAAGAGGAATCTTTTGTTGAAAATCTCCTGGTAAAATTTCCGACGGAAATGTAAAAAAAAAAAAAAATAAATAAAAAAAAAAATAGAAATAAAAAAAATATTCAAAACTACAATAGCTACAGGGAAAAGGAATACATTTTTGGAATCCATGTAAAATTTTAGTTAGGAAAATGTAAAAACAAAAAAAACAAAAAAAAAATTGGCTATTTTTTTGGGGGGGTAGCTCGAACCGGCGGGGGACACTAGTATATATATTGTATATTATTTTTTTTTTGTATTACACGGCAATGTAGGGGCTCGAGCTGCGGGGAAACACGGGGGGACGTGTTTTCCATATCAGTAGGGGAGGGGCGCGAGAGAACCGCGACACCCAATAGAAAAGACGGGGGTTCGGAGACCGCCTCCCGGCGGGGGGGAATAGTCCTACCCGTAGTTCCCCGGAAGGCGAGAGACCCCGACTCCTGCCATCGGTGCGGTATACCCTTGCGGTATTCTTTAGTTAAAAAAAATAAAAAAATTACTAGAAAGTCTATTTATTTTAACGAGTAACGAGTCTTTAAATAGGCCTTTTACTCATATTACTATAATTATTAACATAATTTTTTTTATTCTTTTTTATTTTTTTTTACTTTTCTTAACTAAATTTTACAGGATCCAAAAATGTATTCAGTTTTTCTGTAGCTATCGTAGTTTTCTCAGATCATGATTTTTTTTTCGCACTAAATTTTACCACATTCGCAGCAATGTATTCTTTTTCCGGTAGCTGCTGTAGGTTTTGAGATATGGATTGTGGCGCTTTATATAGATCCTCGACCATATATATATATATATATATTAATTATATATATATATATATATATATAATATAGTATATATATATATTAAGCTATTATATATATATATATATATATATATTTATATATTTATTTTATATATATATTATATTATATATAATATATATATATACTATTTTGTGTGTTCAGGTGTGGTGTGTTGTGTGTGTGTTTGGTGTGTGTGGTGTGTGTGTGTGGGTGGTGTGTGTGTGTTGTGTGTGTGGTGTGTGTGTGTAGGTGTGTGTTTGTGGTGTGTGTGTGTGCTAGGTGTGTGGTGTGTGGTGTGTAAGTTGCAACCAACCTTTACTGATTGTATTGAAATTTGGTATATAAAATCAACTTGGGCACAAAAGCACCTTCCTGAAAATTTGAGGTTCAAACACAGATTGGGGGCTGCACGGCACCATCCCCAAATTTTGGTTTTTTGACAGGCCAAACTTTTTTCAAAGTTCCGTAACTTCGGTTCTACATAAGATAGAATAAAAATTTAAAATGCATTTTAAAAGGATTTAAAAGCTCTATCAATGTGTAGGGAATAAAAAAGCTGTGAAATGATTTTTTTGGAATTTTTTTTTGAAACTAGGCTTTTTTTTGCAAAGTATCCTAACTTTTTGGTTCTTTGTATGATAGATAAAAATTCAAGAAAGCCTTTTTAAAAGGGGATGAACACATCATTCCAAAGTGAAATAGAATGAAAAATACTGAAAATTAAATTAAAAAAGTTAAGGATCTTAAATAAAATTTGTTTTTCAACAAAAGAAACAACGTGTAATCTATGGCTTTATGTCCTAGGCGCTGATGCTATATATTATGGGTTCAGCTTCTGGGATTTATTCCGTATATGCATAATTTTAAAAAACTATTAATAAGCTCCAGTAATACGGGAATACCTAATTTTGGAAGCTCCAGGTGAAAGAGAGGTTAGTCCAATTTAACAAAAAGAAGAAAAAAACTTTAAAAAAAAATCTGTATAAAAAGCGATTTTAAAAATGGTTAAACTGAATAGTGAATTAGAAGAGTATTTTAAACTTAATTAATTTTGCTCTTAACTGAATCCTTTATTCGTTGCCCTTTAACTAAAGGGTGGTGTTTAAATAACTAAAGATACCCAAGGCGTTATACGCCCCGATAGGCAGGAGTCGGTGTTGTGTCTCTCGGCATTCCCTCCGAGGGAACTTACGGGGTAGGAATTAATTTTTTCCCCCCCTTCCGGTTAGAGATAATAATCTGGAGCGCCCCGTATTTAGTTATTTGGGTTCGCCGTGTAGGTTTCTTTCAGAAGCCTCCATCCCTAGTGGGTTGGAATTACTCAGCACCTAATCGTTTCCTGTCGTGTCTCTGTTTAGCCCTAATGTGAGTATATATATATATTATATATTTTTATATATTATATATTGATTTTATATATATTATATATAAATAGATATATATATATTTATATTACTAGATATATATATTATAATAAATTTTATATATTTAGTATAATATTATAGTCATTACTATATATATATCCATTATAAATACTACTGTGTAAATAATAAAATTAAACTTAATTTATGTTATATTAATAAAATTTCTAGTTATACATTTATATTTTATTATAATACATATTTTGTAATTTTTTTGCAACGAACCGATGTTATTTGTCCTATTTAAACTCCGTTTATATGGCTTGTAAGACACATTTACATATAATTTTATTAGAACACCCGTTTTATTAGAAGGCTTGTTTTCTAGAGATTGCCTATTTTTTGATAGAATTTAGCATTTTAAAGACCTATTAATTGTTTATTTATTACTCATTTATTACATTAATTATATTTTCAGGGTTACGTTTTTTACAGACTTTGGAATTTTCCGAAATGTATGATTTCAATTTCTAATAACATACTCTAGTGGTAGAATTAATATGTGTTTTAAGATCTATGGGATATCAGAACGATATGGGCTCTATTATTTATTATATATATCTAATATATATTATATATATATATGATAATAATACTTCGAAAGTATCTTTAATACCTTTCGTAGCTAATCAAAGAGTAATACCTGAATACTATATAATTATCTATATAGCTTATATATATAATATATATATATATCATACGTATATAAATAACTATATGGTTCAAGGCTTAAAATAACTCGCAAAAATTGAATGTTATTTTCCCATCACGGCTACTTCCTCACCAGAAGAAGCGGCGCCTACAATGTATCTATACGGTGTTTACCTCATATGTATTAAACATTAGTGTGCACAGTAAAACGGAATACAATTTTGGAATCAGGGGCTTTAAATTAAGTAATGAATGAAAAAAAAATAAAAATAGTATAATATTATATATATATATTATCAGTAAAAAAACAATAGCTAAACGCGAAATGGATACATTTTTGAAATCCTGGTAAAATTTCACATAAGAAAATGTAAAAAAAAAAAAAAAAAAAAAATTATTGTTTAATTATATGTTGAATTATAGTATCTTTTTGTGCTTTAATGGGTTTCTCGGGTAAAATAAATTAATTTCTATTAAATTTTTTTTTTTTTTTTTATCTAAAGAATATACCAAGGTAACGGTACGGATGGCGAGTTCGGGGTACGTCGGGCTTCGGATCGGGGTAGGACTTGACCCCCCGGGGAGGTCTCCCCCGGAACCGTCTTTGGTAGTTTGGGTCGCGGGGGGTATCGCCTCCCTAGGGTAGGAGCGTCATGCCCTGTCGGTTGCAATATTCTCCAACAGGACGCCCTCATCTTCCTACAGTCGATCGCTTTCCTCCCCTGAGTCAGTGTCCAAGCCGCCTTCCCTTAGTCCGCTGCTTCGGCTGGCGCACCCTAGGTCATATAAGCAATAATTTAGAAAGTCTGTGTGCATTAGTGACACGAGATAAAATTTACGCATTTCTTAACTTGGCCATATTCAATATTTTTTACCTTAGTTACAGTAATTTAAATAATGTTCTCCTTGTTTTTTGTTTTTTTTTCTTAATTTTCTTTACTCCTACACATGCATACAAGGCTGCATTCCCAAATTCGTTATTAACATATCTGCTCTATAGGTTGGTTTGAGGGATTCTCAATTCTTTCTTTTCTTTTTTTTTTTTCATTTTTACATGATACTTTGTGGCAGGATTCACATGTATTGCCTGTTTCTACTGGCTAGTTAAGTTATTTTAAAGAACTATTGAAGGCTATAAGTAGCGCTGGCTATATATATATATATATATATATATATATAGTATATATATATGATATTTGTTCTGTATATATATTATTTTATATATAATTCTCGATACAGTATTATTATATATTATATCACTATTCTTACACACGTAATATAATATATATACTAATATACTATTATTTATATATATATATTAATATATAAAATATATAATTATTATTATATGGGTGATAATTGTTTTAGCAGCGGGACCAATATATCATCCATATCAAAAACTAAAAGCAAAGGAAAAGGAATACATTGCGGATGCTGGTCCAACATTAAGGGGCGGATATGGTAAATAAACCTACTAATAAATCAAGTATTAAGAAAAAAATAATATTCTCAAACTACAATCAATTCTTTCATATTCGCGAATAGGATTCTTTCTTCTTGAATCTGGTCAACAAGCTTAGAATATAAGGAATATGTAAAAAATTTAATGAAAACTACAAACACTCCTTGACTCATTTAATAATTGCCATAGGTTAATATGATTGAGAGTATTTGGCTTTTCTTGTCCAGTTGGTTTCCGTTAAAATACCAACTGAGATTTCATTAATTTATTCTTTTTTTTTCTCCTCTGTTCTATTTTATTTAAGAGATCCAAGGTATTACAGGTGTACCGAGACAGGAGTCGGTACTCTTGGGCTCCGGCGGACCATTCGGGTAACTAATTCTCAAACAACACATCGCGGGATGGTATCGGTACAGCAACCGTCTCTGTGTGTGTGGTAAATTGGGTGGCGGAGGTCCTCGCTTCCCTACGGGATGGAAAACGGCCCTGTGTTCCCCCGTCGGCTTAGCCCCTACTTGACGTGTATACTTTAGCAAATATATATAATATATTAATATTATTAATAATAATTAATATATTATCTTATAATATATATATCTATATATATTATAATATATTAAGCGTATTTATAAAAATCCATATCTGTCTTTCAGTCACATTGTCTTGTTTATTCATCAGCAAGGGCATTACATTATATATATAATTAGTAAACCTAATCTCTATCTAGAGTAGATATTAACTATCTATATTATTTATATTATATTTTTATCTAATTTATTCTAATTTACTTATATTCCCTATAGTATATCTTTCTATATATACATATCATTCAGTTCATGCCTGATTATATTAATACGTAATAACTACTACCAAATACTTAAAGTTTTTCGCATCTTCTTATTTTTATATCTAATTATATCATTTATCTTATTCCGCACACCGATATTCATCTATTTGTTTATTTAAATGTATTTCTATCTTATATTATGTATATATAATATAATCCTTGGGTGCTCCTAAAAAAAAATGCCAATATTTATTTATTTTTTTTTAATTATATTTTTTTTTACAATTTTCTAACTAAAATTTACAAGGGATTAAAATGTTATTCTTTTCGCTAGATGATATGTGTTTTTGAGTATGATTTTTTTTTCAATTTTTTTTTTTTTTTTTTTTTACAGTTTCCGCAACTAATTTTCGCAGGATTCCAACAATGTTTCCTTTCCTGTAGCTAATTTGTAGTTTTGAGATATGGATCGATGATAGTTTTTCGGCTCTTAATATTTAAACTATATATATACTATATATATACTTATATATATATATACTATATATTATTATTATTATATAATATCATATTATATTTTATATATTTATATATTTATATAATATAATATAATAATATTACTATATCTAATTTACATATATCTCTAATTCATACTATATTACAAACCTGAAAATTTACCTTTTAACTAGTCACGGAAAAAGTATCTAAATCTAATTAATCTGAACATCATTTCTTCCTTTTATAATAATACCCCAATCCTTGAGTCCTATAAGTGTTTCTACTTCGAACAACAGCTGATTTTTGTCACATGTTTTAATACAAGTTTATAAGAATAGAATTCTTCGCGCTCGTTTATGTGCATACGAAACGTTCTAAATGCGTATAAGAATTTGTCTTATCGAGCGGAAGTACAACTAACTGCACTCGCTCGACGAACGCAATTCTAAATCACTCTCGTTATTAATGCTCTTGCTCCACTGAAACGCTTACAAAAGTACTAATGTTCACAATCTTTACTATCCTGAGCGTAAGATTTTACAAACAATCGTCCTATATCTCCTATACAACTCCAAATCATCTCGCTTATAAATACAAAAATATCTATTACCTGTGATCCAGAATACTAGAGTATGAAACAAAAATCATGGTGACAAAAACACGCAAAGTTCTTATATTCTCCTCTATCGATATAAGGCACCTGTCTGTCGAATACATCCTAAAACTTCTTTAGTTATGTGTCCCTATACTTTAAAGTGCGTACACCAACTAACACCACATACACACACACGCCCCCTGGATCCACTCAACACACACGGCACTTCACTTAATCCACCACGTCGCATACACACAAGCTACACACACATCTCAATCACACTACTATTTCAACTATGGTTATATCTCGACATAGTGAAATTCCTCCTTATGGTTGATCTCCTATTAAGTTTATCTTCCCTAGGTACAACTGTCAAATGCATTCTTTTAAAATTCCAATCAAAAGCTTCATATTACAATTTAACCTTTTAATCCCACTCCTCTAGCATTTATCTCTTCTATCTCATTACATATCTTCTCAGTTTATAGAAAATAATTATCAGATCAAAGGCTATGTTCCTTTCGTCCTCTTAGGGCTCTAGATAATCCATTACTAGAGTTATACTTCATTCACTTTGTCCTATCGATTCAACGCGCCTAAGCCTTTTCTCATATTATCTTTACATAACTTCATTGAATGTTACGCAGTCAACGATATGCCCCTACTATAATAATTGGACAGTTGCCCCTATTCCTCCTTTTTTGATACACTGGCATACTTATCGCTACTATCTCCACTCCGCAGGTAATATTCCTCCACTTCTCCGAATATCGTTAAGCTTTTTCAAACATCACATTTCGCATGATACTTCCTCACATCGCTATTTGTCTCCACGGCATGTATATTAAAATTAAATTAATAGTCCATCACAATCCTGGGCTCTCTTTCCCATTTTTCATATTCCCATTAGCATCTTCAACCTCTTCATTGTTATTTCCAATCTCACCCTCTAATCACGTTATTATTACGATTTATACTATCTCTCAGCTTATCCGAGGTTTCACATTTCTCCTTATCCTCTGATTATATTTAATAATCTCTGTCAAAAGTACTCTCCCTACCTAAAATTATCTACTGATTCTCATCAGGGTCCATCTCAGCCGTACCTCTTCTTACTTTTCTGATGTGAAAAGTTCGTATCTCGCTGTACTCTAGTTTTGCCTTATGTTAATTTTATTCAATTAGTCTCATAACACATATACTCTGTAATTCAGTTGTTCACCGATTCTTCTCTCCACGCTTTTATGTCTTCAATTCTCTCTCCTTTTTATGGTCTAGTACTCAATATCTATTCTTATTTAATTCAAACTATAATATTAACCGAACTTTCTATTTGATCTCTCAGGGTGATTTCTTTCATCTTCATGCTCTTATTATAATTTTATTATTAATAATTTATATAATCATTCTATTACTATGAGATAGAAACAATTCATTCTGTCACCATGCAGATATCTTTTATCTCTATTTCTGTTAGAACCTCGATATATAATTTTATACTCAGACTACAAGTTAATCGTATCTTTTCGCTCCAATGTATATTATTACCTAATGGATAATTTAATTATTTTTATATTATATAAAATTTACTATATAATAATAATAATAATCACCAATTCTACTTCCTCTAACTCTACAAATCATTCTCTTCTTTCTTCTGGTATTATTATCACGGGACTATTCATACAAAAACCCTTTTTCATTCATCCTTCTTTTAATCTCTCCAACTGCTATTCCGCTCTCCTCGTTATCGATCTTTGGCATTGGTTAACGGGTTTTTAGATTTTAATATCCTACCACCAAACGAATGGTCCGAATCAGCGACACTGATTGGTATAATCTTTTCATGTTCTATACACATCCTTCGTTGTTAATTAGTATAAGGTAAATCATTGACTTATCCGTGTAATCCTCAACAATACTATTTCACCTGTACCAGGTCCATTTATGCGAGTACTTATGCGCAAAGTATGTATTCATCACTGCCAACCTATTGCTTATCGCAAAATCCAACAACC
>JABUQX010068569.1:5000-35122 GCA_015478945.1 Trachelipus rathkii | reverse complement strand
CAATTTTGTGCTGGGACAGTGTGATCCCTCAGGTGAGTCAATTTGGCTTGGGTTTTTCATATTTATCGTTGAAACAACTATGATTCAGTGCATGCTTCACTCTGTGTATGTAACTATCTATGTAGTATCTCATGTAACTGTATATCTCATATGTCTGTATGTATCATATACAACCATACTTGTATTTGTATATATATAACAACATAACCATAGCCCATCTTCTTATATATACTTTCACCATATATAACATATGTATATACTCTTATATCATACTCTATATATATATATCTTATATATATATATATTATACTTCATATATATATTATATACTTTCATATATATATATTATATATCATATATATATATATATATATATATATCTTATATATATATACTGCTCATATATATATATAATGCGTATCAGATGGTTCCTAATGACCCTCCACCTTAAGTCGCTAAGCTGTCTTTTCCCGGGGGAAAGAATCAGGCAGGTGTTTATAACATTAGCCGTCAGGTCCCAATGTGTAGGCCGGTATAGCGCACGGTAACCATGGAAGAATTGGAACATGCGTTTGTTTGAACATTTGGTAATACTTATTGAATTAGTAAATTCACCACCAGCAAATATTGACGTTTCCTCACGGGACACCCTATCATATCATTTGCTCTGTATCATATATATATCATCAACTATATCCATGTATATATATACTTCTCATACCATACCAACTAACCAATAATAACCAGCAACCAATATCATCTCTTATATCTATATATATATATCATATCTTCTTATATTATTATATATATATATATATACATGTAATGTATATAGTATATATATATATGTAATTTTATCTTCCTTCTTTATATATCATGTGTCATACCTGCCATCATCTGTATGTATTAATATAGTAACTATTCTCCCAATATTGTATTGTATAATAATAATAACTATTATATATCTGTCAACATATTACTTATCCTTCATATCCTTATGTATATATAATAATATGTAATATAACATATAATATATAATAATATCATATCATATCCATGTATAATATCTATTATATCTAACCTCATCATGCATCTGTATGTAATAATAATATCACTAATATCATTTAATATAATATAATAGTTTATCATATTATATAATAATATGTGTATCTATATCTAACATATAATATATATCTTTATCTATATCTTCCTTTCTCTATACATATGTATCATAATAATATGTAATAATGACATGTATCATATATATGTATAACTTATATATTTCTTTATAACTCAATATTAATATTTCAACTCCCAATACCAACAATATATATTTCAATAATATATATATATTTTTCAACATCTATATATAATTATATATATATAATATATATAATATATCTTTATATATATATGTAATAACCAACCTTCTATATATATCATCATATACCAATACCATATATATCCTTAGCAACAACTCTTTATCTTATATATATACCTCTATATATATATTGGCCTCTCTTTCACTCTCTTCCTCCTTCTTCAGTCCGATCTTAGGTTTTTTTATTTTTCATCCTTTTAAACGATTTTACCTTTATCCAGAGCAATTCAAGATTTTTATCATGCAAAGCCAGTTACTCCTATGTCTTTTTCGGAATTACATCACTCTTGCAATTCTGCTGGCGTTTTCATGGATAAACTTACTATATGTTAAACCTTAGGAAGTTGGGGTTGCAAGTGATTTCCGGGTGGGTTATAAAATAATAACTACAACGTGTCTTTTCCAGTTTCTTTTGTTTTCGCTCGAACTTCAATCAAGCAGCTTGTGTCTTATCCTGTGAGTAGTAGGGAGTGGATATTGTTCGCGTTTTTGACCGCGACCTTTGACCTTTTTGACCACGACCTTTTTTGACCTTTTTCGAATCCTAGAATTTTGGCCTTGACCTTTTTGAGACCTTGATTTTTGGCCAACCCTTTTTTATTCCAGGGTACAATTTTGGCAGCCTAATTTTTTTTAACTAACCGAATTTTTGGCAGCCTAATTTTCGGCAACCTAATTTTTCGGCAACCCTAATTTTGCAACCCTTCGAAGAAGGGCTTTGCGCAGTAACCGTTGTACGTATCCCACCCTAAATTTTTTTTTGGCCCAACCCTTTGGTCTTCCATGGTCATTTTTGGCCCACCTAATTTTGGCCACCCTTTGAGAGCTTTAGTACACGATGTCTTTACCTTTTTGTCATTGACCTTTTCTCCAACCCTTTGGATTATTCCATGAATATTTTTATTTTTAATTTTGTACCCTTTGAGGGCTTAGTAACACGATGTCTTTGCACTTTTGTCCCTTGACCTTTTTCCAAAGCTTGAACACCATGGGTCAATTTTGGCCCACACACTTAATTTTTGGCCACTAGTATTACCGTCACATATTTGCGTTCCTAACCCAGACATGTGTGGATCTATCTAACTTGAACACCTACACACACACACACAGACACACACACACACACACACACTTATACACACATTCACTATAAGACACTTATACACACATTCACTATGACACTTACATTTTCCCATAGACACTTACACATTTACACTTATACACACACACACACACACACACACACACACACACACACACACACACACAGATTTACTTACACTCACACACAGATTTTCTTACACACGCAGATTTACTTACACTCACACACAGATTTACTTACACTCACACACAGGTTTACTTACACACAGATTTACTTACACTCACAGATTTACTTACACACATAGATTGCTACACACACACACACAGATTTACTTACACACAAATTTACTTACACTCACACACACAGTTGTACCCACACACACACACACATACACTTACACACATACATGGTACTTATACACACATTCACTACTTATCTTACATTTACCATAGACACTTACATTTACACTTATACACACATTACAAACACACTACCAACCCTTTGGTCTTCCATGAATAAATTTTATTTTTAATTACACAGCCATCCTTAATTTTTCAGCAGCCCTAATTTTTCGACCACCCCTTGGTCTTCCATGGGACAATTTTGAGCAAATTTTTCGGTCAACCCTTTTATAGGTACAATTTTTGGCATTGTAACTTTTTGGACCTTGTAGCTTTTTTGATAACGTCATTGAGGAATCAAGTTTTTGGCAATAGTACGGCAACCCTAATTTTTTTTGCAACTAGTTTTTTGGCAGCCCTAATTTTTCGGCAACCCTAATTTTGCAACCCTTCGAAGAAGGGGTTTGTTCGCTCAACTGTCCCCACTAATTTTTCGTCAACCACTTTGGTCTTCCATGTGGTCAATTTTATTTACCTAGTTTTTGACACCCTTTAGGGGCTTCAGCCCTTTTGATGTCTTTACCTTTTTGTCCCTTGACCTTTTCTCCAAAGTTTGCCAGATACCATGGGTCAATTTTGGCCCACGCTAATTTTTGGTCTTGACCTTGTTTAACCTTGATATTTCGTTCTAACTTGAACGTATGTATGGATCTATCTTAACCGGAGCCACCTACACACACACACACACACACACACACACACACACACACACACTTATACACACATTCACTATGACACTTATACACACATTCACTATGACACTTACATTTACCCATAGACACTTACATTTACACTTATACACACACACACAGATTCACTCCACACAGGTTTACTTACACACACACAGATTTTACACTCCTCCCAGATTTACCCACACACTGGGTGCCACATACACAGATTTTACTTTACACACACAGATTTGCCACACACAATTTACTTACACTCACACAGATTTACTTACACACACAGATTTACTTACACACATTTACTTACACTCACACACAGATTTACTTACACCCACACACACACACACACACACAGATTTACTTACACACACAGATTTACTTACACTCACACAGATTTACTTACACACACACACACACACACACACACACACACACACACACTTACACTTATACACATTCACTATGACACTTATACACACATTCACTATGAAACACTTACATTTACCCATAGACACTTACATTTACTTAT
The DNA here is from genome assembly GCA_015478945.1 of Trachelipus rathkii. Taxonomy (NCBI): domain Eukaryota; kingdom Metazoa; phylum Arthropoda; class Malacostraca; order Isopoda; family Trachelipodidae; genus Trachelipus; species Trachelipus rathkii. The sequence goes on along the minus strand of JABUQX010068569.1, from coordinate 31,023 downwards.
ACACGCATTACAGGCACACTACAACCCTTTAGAGATTCTTCCATGGAGTCACAGCTAATTTTGTATCATATGAATTTTTCCAAGCAGCCTAATTTTTCGGCCAACCTTTTGGTCTTCCATGGGACAATTTAGGCAAAATTTTTCCGGTCAACCCTTTTGTATTCCAGGGTTCAATTTTGTTTTGACCTTTTAGCTTTTTTGATGGCTTTGATGGTTCCCAATCACAGTAAGAAATCTAGGGATGTTCTATTAGTGTTTTATGAGTGAATATTAGATGAGTGCCAGGTGGGTGCCAAGTGAGTGCCAATACAATGAGTGCCCAATGAGTTGCCAAGTGAGTGCCACATGGTGCCAACCAAGTGAGTGCCACATATTGCCAACTGAGGTACCACTTTTTCAAGCCTTTTAGCTAGCTACAGGCCTAGAATAGCCCTAATATGGGTATCTACCCTAGGTTATAAGGTATAGGGAATCGATTGGTGTATATTACAAGTTGCTAGATTCTCCCTACTATGAGTTAGTCTTTGCAAACGCTTCTACATAGACATATACACACACATACACTATGACACTTATACATTCACTGTGACACTTATGCACACTTACACTACCATAGACACTTACTCACCCATAGACATACACTCACCCATGAACACTTACACTCACCCATAGACACTTACATACATACAACGGGGAAACGATTGGTGTATATTATAAGTTGCTAGGATGTTTCCTACTATAGGTTAGCATTTTCTAACCTTTTTCTAGCCTTTCTACCCCCCCATCATAGAACAGAGCTAATATTGATGTCTTCCGCAGATCATAAGTGAGGCTACCAAAATTTGTCATGCGTGTCCTTCCCGGGATGGCAACCCGGCACCCCGCAGGTACGACCAACCGCGTTCCCGCCCGCCGTGTGCGCCCGCAGGCGCAATATTTCCGCGTAGCCGCCGCCGCGTGCGCCCGCGGCGCCTTATTTCCGCGTATCCGCCCGCCGCGTGCCAGGCTCAATATTCCCGCGCAAACGATAAATATGACATATATATATATATACTATCAGTCATTCATTTTTATTTCATGCCTAAGCATTTTTATTAAAAACATTTTCGTGAACCTAAAACTGTAACTCATTACCACAGACATCTTTTATATTTTTAACTTCAATACTTTTTAATTTATAAATTTTAAAAAATGTACTATGAGAAAACCAAGAGTGTACGATGTATAAACATTTACATTTTACCACAATTGTACGAATTTTATTAAAAACACATTAACATTACATACCTTAAAGCAGTAAATCAGTAAATCAATAGAGGTACTACCTAAGGGATTAGTATGCTTTTGTTTTACTGTTTTTACTGCTTTACTCATATGTTTTTACCTACTTTAACTCTTTATATTTATTAAGAGTACCATACCTTAAAGCAGTAAATCAGTAAAATCAATAGAGGTGTTATTAGCAACAAGGGGTTAGTATGCTTTTTGTTTACTGCTTTACTGCTTTAACTCATGTTTTCTGCTTTAACTCTCTGCTTTTATGCTTTAACTCATATATTTATTAACAGTACATACCTTAAAGCAGTAAATGGAAATCAATAAAGGTGTGACCTAGCAACAAGGAGGCTTAGTATGCTTTTGTTTTACTGCTTTCCTGCTTTAACTCATGTTTCTTTAACTCATGTTTTACTGCTTTAGCTTATGTTTTACTGCTTTGCTCACTGTTTCTTTAACTCATGTATTTATTAACATTATGTTTTTATTTTGTTTTAATGCTTTATTTATTTATTATTATTTTTATTATTTTTATTATTATTTTATTATTTTATTATTTTGTTTATTTTTTTTTTTTATTATTATACTTAGTGCTGTTTACTTCATACCTATTTTTGTTATTATTTAGAACACACATACACACACACTTTTACACACACACACACACACACACACTACTCCCTCAATATTTTTAATTTGTTAAAAAACATTTTATTTTTATTTTTATTATTAGCCTTTGAGTGTTATTGCATGTACTATTAATTGTTAGTATTTAGAACACATACACACACACACACACACACACACTCACTTACACATAACGTATAATTAATTAAGCTTTTTATGTTTTAATTAACACTTACACAGTACATTTATATTGCATTCAAATATATAATAACTGAGTGTTTCAAGTTTCTTAAAGCTTCTATAATAAATCATCATTATCTTGGAACAAAGAATTTATTATTAACTGTTAATACTTTTTTTTGTTTATAGAATTTTATAACTATCAGAACAAAATAACTTTTACTAAAAAATTTTGTGGTACATTAAAACTTTCTCTTTTACATTGCCTTAAAGCAATAAAATCAGTAAATCTGGTAAGATGGCAGCACTTTAAATAAGCTGTCACTTCACGTTTCACATTGACTTACTGCTACGTAAATCTTTATGCAGTAATAAGTATAAAAAAATAACAAAATAAGTTTCTTCTCTGCTAACATAGCTGCCCTTGTATTTATTCAAATAAATTTGGTTTTATTTAAAAATAACGAAGGTATTCACTACATTTATATTATTCAACAACTTCTGCTAAAAATATTTCAAAGTTTTTAAATAAGTTGGTTTTTACTTTATTATTCATTATTTTATCTATGTACATTGACAGTCAGCTTGAGAAAAACTTCAGCAACCCACGCTCCCTTACAGATACGAAACCACGACCTCCACCTCTGCAGTGTGTTTGAAATAACCTCTTTGAGCTAGAATTTGAGGATAAATCGCTTTTTGTATCCGGGGCGATTTAAGGCCCTAATTCAGATTAAATGTATTTCGACTGGTATACTGTAAATGTGGTGCAGTAACAGGTCAGGCCTAAATTTAGGCCCTAAATTTGGAGAAGGCAGCTCAACCTTTTACAGCTATCCCAGGTGATTTAAGCCTAATACCAGGTCAAAGGTAATTCAGTATAGACAAGAATCATTGTTATTATTTATTATTTTCCCTCCAAATATAGGCTGAAACTGAAGCATGCTGGATGGTGAGATCCTTTGGCAAATGAAGAAATGTTTCTGCTTGAGTGGAGTAATCACTTATCTCTATGCTGACCTCTTGTGTGATTGGTGCGGTATTTTTATCGTCTTTTTAAATTAACTTTGTTCTTTAAACTTGTATTAGAGCAGCAGGTGTGTTTTTATTATCTTTTAGACAAACTCATTTAAAATCATAGTCATTTTGGTTGTTAAGGCGGTGCACAGTTATCTGATTTGTATTAAAGTGTTTATTTTTTTCTAAGTATTATGTATATTGCCAATAAATACTTCAGTGAGAATGGTATTAATTTCATAGAATAGATAATATTAATTACTAGTTATATTGAACCACGTGAGCAAAACGCGAGGCTTCTTACTATTTGACCAGTTGGGAACGACGCATGAACCGCCGGCAGTAAATATTACCGCGGTGCAGTATTTTCTTTATGATATGGGTTAGTAACATTCATCATTTTGTATTTTCAAATATACCACTTCTATATTATATGAATACGTCCATTTATTTCTTGCGCCGGGCATTTTTAATTTTGTTATAAGAATTGCAGTTTCGCTATTAGTTTCTTGGCTGTTAGTTTGAAAAGAACATTTTATTTTTATAAGAAAAACAATTTGATATTTATTCTAAAGTTATAATTCCTTGAGGGAAATAGAACCAAATAGTCAGATGTGGCCATGTTACTCTTTGTGGTATGCCTTTAAGATGCTTATTACTTTGAGGCATGTAAAACACAAATTTTATATGCCTTAAAGCTACACCATGGGACGTAGAGTTGTGTATGAGAAGTTGTCCCATTACCCTCCCTTTCAGGGTAACTCATCTTTTGAGTTTTAATCTTCTTTACATATTGTAGTTATGAAAAAAGGAATTGTTTGTTCTAAAATATTATTACTATATTACTATATTAGTTGAAATTACACAATGTGTGTACATGCATAATAAACTTCCTTGTACAAACTGAAATTTCTCTTTATGGACTTCAAGTATTGGTATCATATTATTTATGCTTTGAGTGCATCAGAAGTAGCCATGGGTTACAACACCTCTTCACTATCGTTTGCTGTGTGCATGCCCGGTGGCAAAATAGGGAGGATTATCTCACGCGGGTTCAATAAACCGCTGATATACCAGGATTTTTCAAATAAACTAATGCGCTTGAACATGTATTATGTATTGTAAACTACGCATTACAGTACAAACTAACATACATTATACATCCTACAGATGGGACAATTATTCAAAAGATATCATTCTCTCCAGGATGTATGCCCCTACACACTTTGAAATACAGCATCCGTATTTTCGCACGACCGCGTAGTAAAGGAGTACGCCGGCGGGTTCGTGCGATGTTCCGCACCGGGCCGCGCTTGCGGGCGCTCTTGCGTTTTTGCTTCACGTGGTCTACTATAAATCTAGTGAGAAGTAATTATTATCTATTCTAGTGAAATTAATAATTTATTCCTCAATGTAGTATTTATTATAAATATGATATGCACTTGAAAAATAAAACACTTTTAATCCAAATCAGATAATTGTGCACCGCTCAACAGCTAAAATGACTATGATTTTAAAATGAGTTTGGGTCTAAAGATAATAAAACACACCTGCTCAAATACAAGTTCAAAGAACAAAGTTAATTTTCAAAAGACGATAAATAATTCTCGACCAATCACATACGAGGTCATATAGAGATAAGGATTACTCCGACTCACAAGTAAGGAAAACATTTCCTTCTGAATTGCTTATAGGATCTTTGAGATCCAGCCTCTGCAAGTTTGAATTTTTCTTATAAAAATAATAATAAGAACAATGATTCTTGTCTATACTGGAACTGGAACTACCTTTTGACCTGGTATTAGGCTTAAATCAGCCTGGGATACAAAAAGGCTTATCCTAAATTTAGGCCTAAATTTGGGCCTAACGTAGTTATCACATTTTACAGAAAAAGGTCAGTTTGAATATATTTTGACCTGGATTAGGTCTAAATCGCCCGGGATACAAAAGGATTATCCTAAATTTATGGAGGCCTAAAGTGGTTATTTCAACACATTTTTACAGAGAGGTCAGTTTCGTATCTGTAAGGAGTGCGGTTGTTGTGTGTATTTTCTCGTGTTGGATTGTCAATGTACATAGATAATAATAATATGTTAATAATAAAGAAAATCCTAAATTATTAAAAAAAACTTTTTGATATTTGCCAAAAAAAAACTCAAAATAAAATAAAAGTAATTTTATCTTTTTGATTTTTAAATAAAAACTTAAATAATGGTTTTAATAAAATACATATTGTAGTAGCAGAGGAAAAGACTTGACATTATTTTTATACTTATTACATGGCTAAAGATGATATAAAGCGGTAAGTCAGTAAGACAAACGTGATGGCTTGGTGGCGGGGTGCTAGAGGCCAAACCTTACTGATTTACTGATTTATTGCTTTAGGTACGTAAAAATATATGTTTTTAATAAAGAATTTCATAAAATTTTAAAGTAAAGAGTTATTTTGGCTTTTGATGATAAAATTTATAAACAAAAAGTCTTAACAGTTAATAATAAATTCTTTGTTCAAAGATAGTGATTGATTTATTATAGGATTTTAGTTATGAAGAAATAATTTTAAGTTATATTTGAATGATGACCTCAGAAAAATTAAACTTCTTAAGCATAAAAATGTTTTATAGGAGAATTATGCATTTATGTGTGTAGAATTGAGGTGAAATTTTGTGTTGTTGATGATGACGCTGACCCATTGACAGTGATGATGACGTATGTCTTCATATTGATATATGCTGTCAATGTATTGTATGTATTCAAATATGGCTAATGGGCGCCAGTAAATAACTTTAAGTATAATAATAAAAATAAAAATAAAATGTTTTAATAAATTTATACGCGTTATTTGTGTAAAAGTAGTGTCTTCTCCATTCTTCTATGATAACCAATATATATATATATAATATAACTATATTACAATAATAATATTTCTTGTATATGTATTCTAAATAATAATAACAATAGGCATGAGTAAATAATAACACTAAGTATAATAATAAATAAATAAAATAATAAAAATAATAAAAATAAAAATAAAAATAAATTAAAAAAACAATAATAAATAAATAAAGAAGTAAATATAGAACAAAATAAAAAACATAATGTTAATAAATATATGAGTTAAAGCAGTAAAACATATGATTAAAAGCAGTAAAACATATGAGTTAAAGCAGTAAAACATGAGTTAAAAACAGTAAAACATGAGTCAAAGCAGTAAAGCAGTAAAACAAGCATACTAAACTTTGTTGCTAGGTCACAGATTTACTGATTTATTGATTTTACTGCTTTAAGGTATGTAATGTTAATAAATATATGAGGTTAAATCAGTAAAACATATGAGGTTAAAAGCAGTAAAACATGAGTTAAAAAAGTAAAACAGTGAAACAAAAGCATACTAATACCCTTGTTGCTATAGCTTTGCCTCTATTGATTTACTGATTTTCATTTTTTTAAAGATATATATCATTAATAAATATATATGAGTTAAAAGCAGTAAAACATATGAGTTAAAAACGTAAAACATGAGTTAAGCAATGCAAGCATTAAAACAAAAAGCATACCTTCCCTTTGTTTATATATCGCAACACCTCTATTGATTTTGATTTGCTCTTTAGGTATATGATTTATTAACTATAACTGAGTTAAAGCAGTAAACATATGAGTTAAAGCAGTAAAACAGTAAAACAAGCATACTAATCCCTTAGGTGTTTGGGTAACTACCTCTATGGGTTACAATTTACTGCTTTTTAAGAATACATAACAATGTTAATGTTTTTGGCATAATTTCAAATTTACAATTGTAGTAAATAAAATGTTTATATATGAGACACTCTGGTTTTTCTTCTTACCATACTATTTTTAAAAATTATAAATTAAAAAAAGTATTAGTAAAAATACGAAGTGTCTGTATTGAAGGAAACCACTGGGAAAATTCTAGAAATATTTTAATAAAAATGTTTAAGTATGTGTGAGTGTAAGTATCCATAGATGAGTATATATATAACAATAATATATATATATTAGCAACTTATAATAATATATATATATATATATATATATAACTTAACTTAACTTAATTAGCAACATATATATATATATAACCCAACAACCTTGCTGCTACTTTCACTGCTTTCTTTCTCTCTCATATATATATATAACTTAACCTTATATATATATAACTCTACCACACCTATATATATATGCTATATATATATATTTAATTTCACTTGAAGATATGGCGCCTGGGGGCGCACGCGGCGGGCGGGCTTGCGCGATCGCGCTTTGCGACGCGTCGGCACGGTTACGCGGAAATATGTTGCGCCTGCGGGCGCGCGGTGGGCGGGAACGCGGCGGGTCTCACCTGCGGGTGCGGGGTTGCCATCCTTTGCGGGAAGGACTCATCCTGATGTACCCTGGTGGCCCACTTATGATCCAAGGAAGACACATCAATATTAGCTCTATTTCTATATGATCAGAGGGAGGGGTGAAAAGGCTGAAAAGGTTGAGAAAATGCTGTAACTCATGTAGGAAACATCCTGGCAGCATAGCCCTTTTTAAATGCAGAGTATCTATGGAGTGGAGGGTGTAAGTGTCTATGGGTGAGTGTAAGTGTCTATGGGTGAGTGTAAAATTGTCTATGTGGAGTGAGGTGTAAGGAGTATTACTTGGTAATCTTACTAAATGGATATTGTCATGCTGCAGTGTCATAGTATGTGTGTATAAGTATGTGACATGATGTAATGATATTATAAGAACAGCTCATGGGTGTATGTGTATAGAGTGACATAGTATTAATATAGTGTTTAGAAAAAGACTAACTCATAGTAGGAAGCATCCTAACTGGCTTGCAATATACACCAATCAGTTCCTCTTGCTGCCACCAACCTAGGGAGTGAGCACCAATGGGCTATTCTAGGCTCGGGAAGGCTAGAAAAGAGGCAGAAAAAGTGGCACTCAGTTGGCACTCTGCGGCATGGAGTTGGCTGCGTAGCTCCGCCGCACTCATTGGCACTCCGCCGCACTGTTTTCTCATTGGCACTCACACTTGGCACTCACCTGGCATTCATCTAATACTCATAGAACACTAAAAGAACATCCCTAGATACTTCTTACGGTGTTTGGGAACCATCAAAGATCTACAAGGTCAAAAAAGTTACAATGCTAAAATTGTGCCCTGGAATACAAAGGGTTGACCGAAAATTTGGTTCAAAAAATTTAATCATGGAAGGCTAAGGTTGGCGAAAAAATTAAGGGCGCCGAAAAATTAAAGGATAGCCAAAAATTAGGAGGCCAAAAATTGGCGCAGGAAGACCAAGAGGTTGGTATTGATGGCATACCATTGTGTATAAGTGTAATCGCGAAAGTGTCACTGAATTTGAAATCTTCAGTGTCTGGTAAGTGTATTGTATAAGTGTCACTAGTGAATGTGTGTACTTTAAGTGTACAGAGTGTGTGTGTGTGTGTGTGTGTGGCCATGTGTGTGTGTATGTGTGATAATAGAGAGCATAGTGTGTGGGTGTGGGTGTGTAAGTAAATCAGTTGTGTGCAAGTGTAAGTAAATCTGTGTGTGTAAGTAAATCTGTGTGTGTGTGTGTGTGTGTGTGTGTGTGTGTGTGTGGGTGTAAGTATATCTGTGTGTGAGTGTGAGTGTAATGAATCTATGTGTGTAAGTAAATCTGTGCATATAATGTGTGTAAGAAACACAAATCTGTGTGAGTGTAAAAAGTAAATCTGTGTGTGTAAGTAAATCTGTGTGTGAGTGTAAGTAAATCTGTGTGAGTGTAAGTAAATCTGCGTGTGTAAGTAAATCTGGGTGTGAGTGTAAGTAAATCTGTGTGTGTACGTAAATCTGGGTGTGAGTGTAAGTAAATCTGTGTGTGTGTGAATTTGTTCCAATTAATGTTTACATCACGTTTAAATTATTTGTGGCTCTAGAGGTAATATTTATTTGGTTGGGTGTAGTTATGTGTGTGTGTGTGTGTGTGTGTGTGTGTGTGTGTGTGTGTGTGTGTGTGTGTGTGTGTGTGTGTGTGTGTGTAGGTGTTCAAGTTAGGATAGATCCATACATACGTTCAAGTTAGGAACGAAATATCAAGGTTAAACAAGGTCAAGACCAAAAAAATTAGCTTGGGCCAAAATTGACCCATGGTATCTGGCAAACTTTGGAGAAAAGGTCAAATAACAAGGTAAAGACATCAAAGAATGAGAAACCTAAAGGGATATTAAGTAGAGATTGAGCCAAATTAGGCCATGGAAGTGCAAAGGGTTGGTCGAAAAAAGGACAAGGGGTGGGACACGTACAGCGGTTGCTTACGCAACCGTTTGGCGTAACCCTTCTTCGAAGGGTTGCAAAGTCTAGATTGCCGAAAAACTAGGGTTGCTTAAAAATTGAGTTTGCCAAAGAACAAGGTTGCCAAAAAATTTGGATTACTCAAAAGTGAAGTGGAAAAACGTAACTTGAAATTCAAGGGTTGCCCAAAAAGATCAAGGTCAAAAAAGTTACAATGCCAAAATTGTACCCTGAGAATACCACAAAAGGGTTGACCGAAAATTTGGGTTCTCAAAAATTGTCCCATGGAAGACCAAGGGGTGAAAAATTAGGGCTGCCGAAAATTAAGGATATCCAAAAATTAGGGTGGGCCAAAATGACCCATAAGGAGACCAAAGGGTTGAGTAGTGTGTTTGTACGTGTGCCATAAGTGTAAATGTAAGTGTCTATGGGTAAATGTGAGTGTCGTAGTGTATATGTGTATAAGTGTCATAGTAGGTATGTGCATAAGTGTCATAGTGAATGTATGTGTATAAGTATGTGTGTAGATGCGTGTGTGTGTGTGTGTGTGTGTAGTATGTGTGTAGTGTAAGTAAAATCTGTGTGTGTGGTATGTAAGAAATGGAAATCTGTGTGTGTAAGTAATCTGTGTGTGTGTGTGTGTGTGTAAATAAATCTGTGTGTGTAAAGTAAATCTGTGTGAGTGTAAAGCCGTAATCTGTGTGTGTAAAGTAAATCTGTGTGTGGAGTGTAAGTAAATCTGTGTGAGTGTAAGTAAATCTGCGTGTGTGAGTAAATCTGTCATGGAATCTAAATGAAATGTGTGTGTGTGTGTGTGTGTGTATGTGTGTGTGTGTATAAGTGTAAACCTGTGAGTGTCTATGGGTAAATGCAAGTGTCATAGTAAAGTGAATGTGTGTAAAGTGTCATAGTGAATGTGTGTACTAAATTAGTAGTGTGATGTTGTGTGTGTGTGTGTGTGTGTGTGTAGGTGTTCAAGTTTAGGATAGATCCATATACGGTCAAAAAAGTTAGAACGAAATATGTGACAGATTTGGGACACTAGTATTTAAAAATTAGCGTAAATTAAGAATGACCCATGGTGTCTGGCAAGCTTTGGAAAAAAGGTCAAGGACAAAAAGATAAAAAACATCAAAAAGGGCTAAGCCCTAAGGGTGACAAAAAGTTGAAGATTGGGCCAAATTACAAGCCCATGGAAGACCAAGGGTTGGTCGAAAGGTCACGGACAAAAAAGTAAAGACACTTGGAGGCTAAACCTAAAAAATTGGCCAAAAATTAAGGTGAATTGCAAAATTGACCCATTGAGAGGGCCGGGTTGGTCAAAGAAAAAAAGGATTAGGGTGGATGCACGTACGACGGTTGCTTACACGCAATCGTTTGGCAGCCTGCTGAAAAAGAGGTTGCAGAAGTCAGGGTTGCCAGAAAAGAAATTAGGGTTGTCAAAAATTAGGGTTGCCAAAAAATTAGGGTTTCCAAAAATTTAGGGTTGCCAAAATTGCACCCTGGAATACAAAAGGGTTGGCCGAAAAATTTGGGTTCTCAAAAAAGGTCAAGGCCAAAAAATTCGGGTTGCCCAAAAAGGTCAAGGCCAAAAAGGTCGCGGTCAAAAAAGGTCAAAAAGGTCGCGGTCAAAAACACGAACAATATCCACTCCCTACTACTCCTGTGATCTTATCTCGCTTCTGACGTCGTTGTCAAGTTCGTAGCTTGTGTTTTAACGGTGTTTTTGTATCCTCATGGTGAAAGTATTTTTCTTCTATAAACTCTGGGGTATGTTTCTAGATAGTTCTTAGAATTAAGTTTTTATATTTTTAATTTTTACTAAAAATGTTTTACCAATTAAAAAGTGTTAATAGGCCTCAGTGAAAATATCAATCTTGCCACAGTGTGTAATAACTTTTTACAGTAATACTTATTTTAGAAATATTTTAGTTTTAAGAGTGGAAAAAGTAAAATCCTCCAGCCTCTCTGTCAAAAAATTTTTTTTGTTTTAATAACTTTGTATTTTTTTATATAAATTCATTATTATTATTATTTTGTTATTTTTTATAATCACTATTATTATTTATATTTATATTTTTTTAAATAGGTTTCTTGCAATCATCTTGCTTCTTCTATATGTGCAATTGGCCTTCTGATTATATTGGAACGTGTTATTTTTGTCTCATTTACGTCCTTTGTTGGTCCCAAGTGCCAACAATATATAATATATTATATAATATATATAGAATAATAATATTATATATATATAACGTATAGATGTATAGCAACCAGCCATATCATATGTACGAATAATGATCTATACTAGGCCCTATCATATAATCATATTAATAATAACAGTAATACCAACAATGCTTAATATGTAGCCATGCGTAATATAATATGGCTGCTATAATAATAACAATAACATAATAATAAACAATAGCAGCAATAATAATAACAGTAACTTGTAATAACCAATATAACAACAACAACACTCGTAATAATATATGTAACTGCTAATGTTGGTCATGACTGCCATCTTATATATATATATATATAATAATGAAAGAGTTGGCACCTCGCATTCATTGCCCTATTCTATAAATGGAACTAATCCAGGTTAATGTTACCTAGGATCTGGACGAAGGTATAACTCTTTTATATTGAATGAAAATTAAGTTCCAAATTTCAATTAGGCTAACCTCAAAGTTCGTCATACTATGAAATGATGTGAAAACACAAAGCTTTATTATGTAAATCCGTTAGTAATTAATTGAGACGTATCTTGTCAGACATATAGAAATCGAAATTGAATGCTATTATTTCGTCTGGTAGGTGTTTGTTCATGTTACTTCATAATCAGAAAATGATTCAACAACGGTTCATTATACGTCGAATCAATGCGAAACATTTTACATATTGATACAAAGCCGGAAGTTTAATACAGCATCAGTCTGCAGTATTTCGCTATATTGGCAGTAAATGTAAAGAAAGACTAATTTTGGATCAATTTATTTACTCAAGAAACTCTTGCTTTATGAAGACAGAGAAAATGTTGCAATCCGATCTAATAAAGTAATCGTTCGACATTTGTAATATCTTTCGAAAAAATTAACCGAAATTTCAATTTGAGATGAAAGACTCACAGCAGTGGAAAATGGAGAATTGTCATTGTCACACAGAATGAAGGTTCACAAAACCCATCAGACGAATTTGTGTTCCTGAGGATGTTATCTTGAAGAAAAAAAATTAACTGCAAGCTCTATCACTTAAAAATCTAATTACATTTTTGGACCATTCAATCACTCAAACGAATTCCATTCTGTGAATTCTGTGTAAAGAGGAAACCATGACAGATTATTGGATTGCTTCTCAGAATATAAAAACCATTCAATTCATCAGCGATTGTACAGAAAGTGAAGTAAACTGATTAACAACTTTAATCATATTCTCACAAAAGATGAAAAACAACGACAGTTCCACTTTTTTTTAAATAAACACCTACTCACGGGCAGAGCCCTAATCTAGGAAGGGATGTACTCATTTAACGTCCGAGCAGGACGAAGCCAAGCCCAAGGCGAGAATAGCTCACATTCTCCCACCCGACCAGTTGCGATCCTGGGACCCCTCGCTTTGTTTGTCGAGTGCTCTATAACTGAGCTATCGGGTTCTTTTATATAAACAAATATTAAAAAAACATATACATAAATACATAAACGCCATATACCGTAAACACCGCGCCATACACAAAACATATATACCATATATACATATATAATATATATATATATATATAGCATATAATATATATATATATATATAACCTTAATATATATATATATATATATATATATATACTATATATATATATATATATATATATCTTATTATTAACATTATTATCACTGTCGTCAATCTCTATTATTATTATTCATTATTATTGTGTATTATTATTATTATTATTATTATTATTATTATTATTATTATTATTATTATTATTATTATTATTATTATTATTATTATTATTATTATTATTATTATTATTAAATAATATTATTATCATTATCTATATCCTATTAAAAATAAACAGCACGAAAAACGTAACGGTTTTCACTACAATTTTGTCATCATGAGTTTTTTCGGCTTGGTTTTCTCGGGCGAGCGGCGAAAGGCTCCCTCTTTGCGTGCGTAGCACGTGCATCAGGGACAAGTCTTGCTCCGTTAGGAGCAAGCCAAAGGCTTGTCTTGTTTCATTTTCTCACTGATATCTATGTTAGAAATGGGTTTAGGACGATTTTTTTATTTGTTTCAAGTGCTTTTTAGATGATTTTCGGAACAAGTGCAATTTGTTTTAGCATTTTCTGGCCTTTTCAGTTACTTTCCATAATTTTGGGGGATAACATAACTTAACTAACCAAACTTAACAACCTAACCTAACGGGTCCTAATCTGACTTAACAAATTAACGCATAAAAATGAGTTAACCTGACACCAAGTAGGGAAATTTCTGAGCCTGAAAGGTAGATTCTGTGACGTCACGATCAACAAGAAAGTTAAAAAATAATATTCACATACAAAAAAAAAAAAAAAAAAAAAAAAAAAAAAAAAAGTCTTTATTCTTTGACAGATAATAAAAGTAGAAGACTAAAATTATTTACTCGAATCAAATAAATTTAAAAGCATATTCAGACAAACGAGAAAAAAAAGAACAAGGAAATAATAGAAGAAAAAACAGATCTGTCCAACAGGAAAATGAGTCGCAAGGAGAAAGGTCTAGACAACATCAAAAAAATTTCCTCTACAGCCCGCCGCAGGCGTTAGGATATGTTAGGTTAGGTTAAGTTAAGTTAGGTTAACTTAGGTTAGTATAAGTTTTTCTAAATTCGTTAGAGAAACTCTAAATAACCAGTTTGTTTGTTTGTTTTTTTTTATTATTATTTATTTATTTATTATTTTTTTATTTTTATTTTTTTTTTACAAATTTCGACCCATTTCTTGTCGACCATTTGGGTATAGGTCCAAAGTAAACTTAAAACTAAATATTTCCTTAGAAAGAAAAATAGTGTGTTGTGTGTGGTGTGTGTGTTAGTCGTGAAGTAGTAAGTTGTGAGGATCAGCAATGGGTTTAACAGGCAAGCCAGCAGCATATATTGTGATGTCATGTGTGTGTGTGTGTGTGTGTGTGTGTGTGTGTGTGTGTGTGTGTGTGCGCGCGCGCAGAAAGTAGAAATTTGTATATCACAGCGACGAGAAATTGTATGTGTTCATAAATGAAAAAGTTCATATTGCTCCTAGAAAAGAGAGAAAGCAATTTTCGAACTAATTGCTCAGTTTAAGATTTTACAAAGAATATTTTAGCGAAAAGATCTAGAATAAAGAGACCTACCGCTTGCTAGCTATTAAATGAACGAAAACAAAAACTTTTCTCAAACTAAAATTGTCTTTGTGACCCAAAAGTGAATAACTTGATACGAATATTTGCACAAGTCCTAATCGAAAGAGAAAATGAAAACTTTTTCATAAAGGAAAAAAAATTTACGGAACTCATAACATTAAATTTCAAAATTTTGCAAATTTTTCCAAATGCATTTTCAAGGAAATTGCAATAAGTTTGCGTCTTTTTGGTTAGTTTATAACGATTTTGTTTTATTGAAATGATTATCATTAACGATGCTCAATTATTGTAATTCATCTTTTTTTCTATCATAGCACCTTTCTTATTCAATATTACATTGGAAATTTTTTGAACAGATTAAAAGAAAATTATTGTATAAATCTTTATTTTTTTCTCTCACTAATGATTTCTAACAGCCTCCGAGATCACCATGTGAAAGGAGCATAAAATCATTTCTTTTAAATATTATATGTAAACATATTTTCCTATAAATACTTTGTAGGTGTAAACCTTTATTGCACCAAAGAAACAGTTGTTATGTTGTTCGAAACTTAAATTAGACAATCAGATGTAAGATCTCTAAAAGGGCTTGGCGTCCTTAACCCTGCCGGGCGATTTCATTGAGAGTTTATGGAAATCAGTGACCATACATTGAGCTAGGAGGACGTGTTGGCTCAAGCCCTATGTTTCTTTTATCAAATGTGTTTAAATTAAACAATGCAAAGAGATAATATCTCCCATAATATTATTATAACTAAATGTGATTAATTAACTACTCTTTGTCCTTATAAAGATAAAAGCTTAGAAAGTGCCAACCTTAGAAGAGGTAAACGTTATTATAATTATCTCTGATCACAAAGCTGGTTCATTACAAATCATTATCAAAGATATATTGATTGAATATTTCTGCATTATGCAAATACAAGTGATCAATTGTTATTCGTAAGAGCTAATTATTTCGTCAAAATTTCATAAAATACCATTGTTGTTGTAAAAAACTATAAATAAATCTTCAATTTTATTAATTTCTCTGCTAAGGTAGTAAGAGATTAGTAAGAGATTAGGTATTAATTTTACAAATTTGAAAAAATTCTACGCATGAGTGTTGTTCAACTACAAGTTCTTCTCGTAAAACTCACACTGTACTCAAGAAGAAGTAGCGTTGGAAATATCGAGAGAACTTCAAACAGTTGCCCCCATCCTTACCTCATGCAGAAGGTGAGATCCTTGAGATCATCACCCAGCATCGCGTTTGGGCTCAGAATTATCCGTCTTTATTCTCCACCTTTTTGCACTTGCAGTGCGTAAGACTGGTGTATGAGCCCTAAATCCTCATATTAGCTGGCGACATAGAAATAAATTCAGGTTCCAGAGCACATATCTGCCTCAAATTCAATAGGTCACTCACCAGAGTATAAGCCTTAATATTGTGCAACATTTGTCATCTCTGGTTTCACTTAAACTGCACAAATCTCCAAACCACAATCAATATTTGTTCGTTTCGGTGAGGTCTGCGTTTGGCGTTTTAAAAGATAGTTTTAGTTTTAAATTTTATTTTTCATTTTTTTTAGTTTTAGGTTTTAACAAATTTTAATATTGCCTACCCGAGTATAGTAAAGTTATATAGGTTTAAGTTTTATTCTTTCATTGTATAGTAGCATGTTTTTATTTATTTCGTATAATTTTTAAGTTAATACATTAGTAATGTGTTCATTTTTATTTCATTTTTCTCCTTTGTTTTAGTCTGTTGTTCTTATTTGCGTGTGATGTGGCCTGTCGAGTGTGTGTGTGTGTGTGAAAGATGATTTAAATGAAAGCGCAGGCTTTAAATTAACTTTACAACATCCGCGGCTTAAAATCTAACTTTGCCGCTGTGGAATATCACCTCACTAACTCTAAGCTTTTGCTCTTGTCTGAGACTCAGATGGCTAAGAATTCATCCTCTAACTCGTTTAATGTTTTTCCAACAACATTTCATAATTTCAGCTTAAAGGGTGGGTGTGTGCCTATGGCGCATTAATATATTCACCCTTAACACGTCCTCATTGAATCTCAGAATCTCCTAACTAAGTGTTCTGTGGCTCAAAATCTTGCTCTTCCTTTCTACTACAATAATCTTTAGCTTCTGCTACTGCTTCCCTAATAGAACAGATTTTCACTCTTTCTTTGAATATCTTATTCCTACTTCTCACGAGACTGTTATATCCTCTCATCAAATACTGAGGTCCTCTATTTAGGGATTTCAATGTACCACAACACTATTGAGTGGTTGGGAGGTCCTCTCACCACTGATTTAGGTGGAGGGGCCGAATCATTAGCATCCACCTCAACGATCTAAGAGCAGTATCAAAGAACCTACACACATTCGGATCGTCCCAGCAATTCTTGAACACCGCCCGACCTATGTGGCTCACCACTAAGTCCTTCTCTCTATAAATACACCATTTTCGCTCCTATTGGTAAATCTGACCACAACCTTATATCTCTTAATTTTCAAAACTTTCTCTCAACAGCTCCATCCTGCTTATTTGCGTTTTTCTGGCACTTTGATAGGGACGATTGGGGGAGCCTTGCGTCGCTTCTAAGCTAGCTATAATTGGAATGACTGCTTTGACTCTGATGACGCTTCGGCTTCTGCCACTAAGGTGGGAGCTGCAAAATCGTTTCCTTCTTCGACCAAATCTTTCTCCTCATAATCCATGGATATTTCAATCGTGCTTGTTCTCTGGCCATTCAGGCTAGAACAGTGTGTATCGGGGGTGGAAGAATTCATAAATTCTCCTCTCACTCTGGCTAATTTTCACTCGGCTAAAATATTTAACGAGGGTTCTCTTCAGCAGAAACAGCAGGCTTTCATCGAAACGAAGTGCGCTAACTTACTCCCTTAGTTCTACTAATGACAAATCTTTCTGGCCTCGCCAAAAACATCTTCAACTTCTGGCAAATCATCCTTTCCTCTTTCTTATTTACGATCTGATGGCTCTGTTACCCCAACTCTCAACTATAAAGGCCAATCTCTTCAGGCTCCTATTTTCCAATAAAAAGTCACAGATTAAAATGAAAGTTCCCTCACTCACTCCTCTTCTCACTCTCCGGTGTCAATGTCTTTGCCTGTGATTACATTTGAGTCAGGTGCATGGGCTCCTGAGATCTATGGACGTTAGGGGAAGGTGGGTGGCGGATGGCATTCCTCCCAGTTTTTTGAGGAATGTGCCAGCTTTGTTGACCCCGCCCTTCGTTCAATATATTCTCTATGTCTCAATACTAGCACTTTCACTCAGTGTTGGAAGCACGCACATGTCCAACCTGCTCCGAAAAAAGGAAGCTCTGATCACTTCTAATTATCGCCCTGTGGCTCTCACTTGCATTCTATCTAGATCTTTGAAACCCTTCTTAACTCTCACTTCTTAGACCATCTGGAATATAATTCACCTCTTTCCGATCACCAGTACAGCCTTCGGCGTTCAAGGTCTACCAAAGCGATATACTCGCCTATTTAACCGATTTACCAGTTTTCGCTCTTAGGAACACGGGAACTTGCGTGGTGGCGCTTGACATCCAAACATTTGACTGGGTATGGCACACGCGTGCCTCCTCAAGCACCCTCTTTAATTTCCTACCTTATCTTTACTTACTATAGTAGCTTTCTTTCTTGATCACTCAAGTATCAGCTGTGGTTGATGGAGCGACTTCTTCTCCTTTTTCTGTCAATAGTGGATTCTCCGGTTTGGTCTTATCTCTACTTTATTCTTACTTTTCATTAATGATCTTCTCACCTGCATCTCTAACTATCCTCTCATATACCGATGACTCGACCATGTTCTTCAACTCATTTCAATTATAACCTCCATCTTTCTTTGCTTCTGGGGGTGACTTCTCGTCTTAATCAACCGATTCTACATTATAAGCTGATCTGGATAGAATTTCCAGTTGGGAGTCGTCTCAACCTTGTGGAAATTCAATTCTTTAAAAACTCAACTACAAATCTCCCTCTCTAAAACACCTTCTAACCTATATATATCTTTTTGACCGGTTCATTCTCTCATCTCTCCTGTTGCTAATATAAACATCCTTGGCCTTAACATAAAAAATTAAACCTCACATCACAACCGATGCTAGGGTGGCCTCAAAAGAAACTGGTAGTTCTGTTTAGACTGCGGGAGATTTTTCCCTCTTCTCAGCTATTCCAGCTATACAAGGGTCTCATACTCCCTTGAATACTTCTCTCATATCTGGGGGGCTCTGGACTTCACTCGGCTTTTGGACAGGGTCCCGAGAAACAAAAAGCCAAGGCTTACTCAGCTTCCTTTATATTACTTCCGGTTCCCTTGGCCTCTATCTTTTACCACAAGAAAAGCTGAGATCGTGAGAGTTGCTTTTACATCTCTTTTATCATGTTTTCAGCGGCCTTGAGTGTTGGAGAGGGAGCTTCCACCAGTGCGTGCAGCCACTTTTACCGCCTCGCGGCACAGGGTTGCTGTGTCTGCTGAGTTTTGCCAATGGGATCTTGTGCTCAGGCTCAGGTTAGCTGTAGTTGGCCTTCTTTCACCCTTTTTGCCCTGTCTGTTTGCGTGAGGTCTCTTTATCCTTTGCAGCTGAACTCACCACTGTTTAAATGCCCTCACTTTTTAAAGCCTGCGTCTGTTCTCATCTGCGTGGTGCAAGTGGATGAGGCTTTGTTTAGGCGCAGCTTTCCCTGAATAGGAGCTCTGCCAGTGAGGAATTGGTGGTGACAACTTGCAAAATCTCGAACATATTCCTGCAACTCATGCTGGAACTCACGTGCAGAAATTTGCCTCCCATATCTACATAATTCAATCAACGCACATCAAATAAACATCAATGGTATATAGGAAAAAACATAAATAACTTCTCAACACCTTAATTAAATTCAATATGCAAATAGCAGTCGAACATGAATTTAATCTCACACCAAACACTTACCAAATTACGCAATCCAAAGACAAGACAAAGATACATCTAAATATAGCCTAATCACTCTTGTACACAAAAATATCCATTTTCTAAACACCTTAAATCACACAAAACTAATTATGAACAATGATCCAGTATCCATATACCAATCAATGGAAGTCAAAATTTATACTTAAAAAAAAACAAAAAAACATACAACCTAATAAATTTCAATATCCAACCAACCACATCTCAACACTGCCAAAGGAATTATGTCCCAGACCTATCCCCTTTAACTCAATATAATAACTTGATATTAGCAGGACACTTCAATGCCCATCACCCAGCATGGCTTAACACCACGCACATCCACACCAAGAGGTGAAACACTCATAGACCAACCTACTCGACAACCATTCCAACATAATAATAACTTCACGTCCCCCGATATCTCCTTCTGTTCCCCCCAAATACAAGTTATAGGAACATGCAAACATTTCGTGCTGTCGCAATTCAACTAAAACACCCCCCCCCACACACACATCCTTTAAAACAACTTACACCAAATACAAGATAGCGAACTGGCAAGCTTATTTTGAATCTATAGAACAAGAACTACAATCTTTCCAAATACCACACTTTCCCTCTTTCGACAAAAGCTTTTCAACACTACAATAAAACTGTTAAAAGCATCCAAAAAAAAATACATCCCCAAAGGCTACCCAAAAAATTTTAAGCGCAATTTTTCACCTGAAATAGACACGCTAATAAAACAAAGAAACTTGCCGACAAAACAGACAACCAAATCAAGACTAAATAGGCCTCAGAAGTAGAATAAATAACTTAATCAGCTCAAATAAGAATAAAATTTGCAACATTACACCGGAACACTAAGCCATTAAACCAATAAAATAAATAAATTCCGAACAATAAAAAAAATTTCACACATCACAAACACAACCCTTACCAACACACGAAGCTAACTGTAAACAAAATAATAAATTCACCACCCCAAAAACCTAATGCAACATCATTATATCACACTATTAATAAATCATCCATAAGGCATAAACCTAAAATAAACGTAAAAAGATTAACAAATAAACGACTTAAAAGACTAAAGAGCAATATAGAAGAACCCATTCACTCCCTTACAAGTGCTTAACGCCATCAAAAGCCTCAAAAACTGACAAACAGAGGGTCCAGACAAATTATTCAATATTTATATCAAACACATAGAAACTAATGTCTTAGAAATCCTAAACAAAATACTCAACACACATTGGCAAACTTTCACTATCCCACCTTTCTCGAAGCAGGCACATATAATCCTCATATTAAAACCGAACAACCTACCCAATAACCCAGCTTCATATAGACCTATATCATTGCTCTCTTCAATATCTAAAGTGTTCGAGAGGTTAATCCTGAATAGAATCTCTCCTTCTCTCCCCCTCTTGGATACCCAAAGCAAATTTAGACTAAGACATTTCATCACTACAATACTAACCGATCTAACACAAAGCATCCTCACAAGATTAATAATATGCATAAAAAAAGCTTTCGATACAGGTCCACGCAACCTCATAATAGATAAAATATTAAATACAGAATAAACATTAATGCCAAAAAAAAAAAAACAAAATTGCAAACTTCCTATCCGGTCATACTACTAGAGT
Source organism: Trachelipus rathkii (assembly GCA_015478945.1). Lineage (NCBI taxonomy): Eukaryota > Metazoa > Arthropoda > Malacostraca > Isopoda > Trachelipodidae > Trachelipus > Trachelipus rathkii. The sequence goes on along the minus strand of JABUQX010068569.1, from coordinate 9,669 downwards.
CATATAAGGAATGCCATTCCTCCGGCACATAAAAACTATATAATGGATTCCCCCCAAGGAGCCATTCTTTCACCAACATTATTTAATCTTTTTTGCCTCGCCTATCTCAACCCACAACCCCTTCTATAAAAATCAATAGCTATGCAGGTGATCTAACAATCACAGCTCAAAACTCCTCTATAAATACTGTAAGTGGAGAACTAAAGCAATATATAAACCAAAAGGAGCAATGGCTATCAATAAATAGAATGACTACCTACCCTTAAAAATCCTCTATCACACTACTTACACCCTATAGAAGAGAATCCAATACTGATTCAACTATGTTACTTTCAAACACTAAACTCTCTTTTAATAAACAACCCACTATCCTGGGCTTTATCTTCGATACACATATGACATTCACCCTCCACATAAGCAACATTACCTCTAGACCCACAGATAAACTAAACGCGATGAAAACATTAACCGGAACAAATTTTAGCCAAAAAAAGAGATCCTTACAATACTAAATAGACAATACCTCCGTCTCCTCTTAAACTATGCATCAATAGCCTTTGCACCAGCAATATCGCAGTCCAATTTTCAAAAACTAGAAGTCGTACAAAATAAAGCTCTTATAATAATAACAGACTGTCTCCTTTTCCACTAATCCACCATTTACTGTTCGAAACAAAAAATTCTTCTTGTAAGTGCTCATCTCGACCTGATGGGCTGCTAATTATGCAGCAAATCACTCTCAATAGACCACCTAATGCATCAAACATTACAACAACCACCTCCACCGAGAAGTAAAAAGATCACATCAGCTTTGAACTACTCTGACATATACAACACGTTTCTCTCCTGCCCCAGATAGTCCCATTATTAAACACACCCATACTCAGTTAACCCAAAGAATGATCTTTGCATATCCAGTTAACACCATACTCCAAGCACATCTACCTAAAATTTCCCAAGCAAGAAGAAGCTTTTGACCGTCAAACCAGAGTAATACTGTCCCGTCTGTGCTTCGCCCCTTCAGAAATATAAATATAAAATTCATAATGCTTCCTCTTCTCACTGGCAAAGATGTCCCATCCTGGCAAATGGCAACACAGGACATCTCCTGCTAGACTGCTCGGACCTAACAGACATTTGAAATAGTTTAAAATATTCTTTCCGACGGATCTCTGGATCTAACCTGCTATGGTGGCACAATATCTCGTGGTCGCCCGTTTCTCGTAGGAGAGGGGCGGGGAGGGGCTAACAAGTATATATATATATATATACTATATATATATATATATATATATATATATATATATATATATATATATATATATATTAGGTTTTTAGTAACTCTTCGGTGATACCATCTGCAGTTGAAAATTGTTTTCTAGTTGAATTCACTATGAAAAGGAATTCTATTTCTGACTGCCTCTCTCTTTGTCTACGATTTTCGTCTTGTCTTTTAGCATGCAAATCAGGTAAATCGTTAATACAGATTTTACTAAATGCATTTGAACATGAGCAATGCTATCTTAATTTTTGAGTGTTTGGGAGCTTACTCTTCAGAAAAAAAGTTAAATCCATTTCCAATATTTTGCATTTCTTTTAATAAGTTATTTTTACAGATTGAAATAAATGTTAAATTTCCAATATATTTTGCCCATAAAAAAAAATCACAACGGATTTAAAAGAGGTTATATGAAAAAGTTGGAATGGAGATGAATTTTTATACTCGACAATTGTCATTTTTTTTTTTATTTTTTGGTAAATTTGGAAATTATTGGGGTGAATCATTCCCTTAGGGTATAATGCATCATGATTAGACAAAAAAAATCTATGAGTGATTTTGTGAAAAATCGAAAGTAAAAATAATGTTTTTCAACTGAAACGATTTAAAATCTGATTGCAGATTTGGAAATGATCTGGCTGTTTTTTTCTTTTGATTTTTGTTCCACCATAACCCAACCAGAAATAATTTTTTTTTTACAAAAATGTCCAAAAATGTAGCCCAGTCCTTAAACTGAAATAACAATATTTAAAACCATGTGGATGATTACATAAAACATAATTAGCGGAGTGAGGCGTTCAAATATTTGAAAGTTCGTTAAAAAGAAAAATTCTAATATATATATATATATATATATATATATATATATATATATATATATATACATATATTGTGTAAATATATAGTATAATATATATATATATTTTTATATAATATACTTATATATATATATGTCCTGTTAATTATGTGTGACAGAATGAAGCCGAAGTCAAAGTGTTTTGACCAATTTACGCTTTCGAAGGCAAGTATATATATTATTATATAATATATATTATATATATATATATATATATATAATAAAATAAATAGATATATATATATATATATATATATATATATATATATATATATATATATATATATATATATATATATATATATATAGGGTGTTTTGAAACCAGGATTGCGTCAATTCTGCTGAAAGGGAGATCGCTTTGAATCCCAACCCTAAAACGAAGAAACTTAATAATAATAATAATAATAATAATAATAATAATAATAATAATAATAATAATAATAATAATAATAATAATAATAAATTATATAATAATAATAATAATAATAATAATTATTATTATTATTATTATTTATTATTTATCTTGAAAATTTTTCTTTGTTTCTCAGTTTCCTTAGTTTTATAGTTTTATTATTATTATTATTATTATTATTATTATTATTATTATTATTATTATTATTATTATTATTATTATTATTATTATTATTATTATTATTATTATTATTATTATTATTATTATATATGAATAGCTATCACAAATATGATTAGTAAAATATATGAGAAACTAATTTTCAATCAGTTAACAGAATATTTTATATCAAACAACATTCTCAGTGATTCACAATTTGGATTTTGAAAAGGACGCTCAACTGCTGATACACTCTAACTGATTTGCCTAACCGAAAAGCTTTACAGAAGTTTAGAAAATAAAGACTCATCCCTGCTATTATTATTAGATTTCACAAAAGCTTTTGACATGATTGATCATGACAAACTACTAAGTAAAATGAACAAAATGGGCATTGAAGGGACAAACTTACAATGGTTTTAAAGCTACTTAAAGGAGAGATCTCAATACGCAAAACTAAGTGAAACAAATTCATCACACCTCAAACATTTCAACTGCGTACCCAGGGTTACAATCCTTGGGACCGTTTCTATTTACTTTCTATATCAAAATGATCTGTTCAACTCTCATGACGTTTTTTCAGTCTCATTTGCTGATGACACCTCTCTTAATAAATGACAAAGATGCCGAGTCTCATTCTCGTAAAGCAGTAGGCACATAAACAAAAAATAATGAAATGGATAGATGCTAACAAGCTGATCAATAAATTTAAATAACACACATCTTATATTACTTTTAGCAACAAATTAATTGACGATTTATATCAAAATTAACAATGTAGAACTGGCATAGGGCTACAAATGCTAAAATAGTTGGAGAATAATTGTTTGCCAATTTTGATTATCACCGAAAAATGTGTTCACAAACCTAGTTAGCAGACTGTCGAGATACATGTATGTGTTAATAAAATTAAAAAATATTTTACCTCTTTCCATTCTTAGAAAAATATACCATGCACTAATATATATATATATATATATATATATATATATATATATAATATATAATATATATAATAATATATAATATATTATATACTATATATATATATATATATATTATATATATATAATATATATAATATGTATGTATGGACATATTATAAGATGATGATTCCGTTTATAGGGGTGAAAATTTTCGATAAGAAAACAACGAATTTCGAGTATTTTCTTTATTGTAATCAATTTCTATTAAAAAAAATTTTATTAACGTTGTATTCAAATTAGAAACTAGCTTTTAATAATTTAATTTTAGGGAAAATTTATCAAATATAAAATTTATTATTTAATTAATGATATTAATTAAAAAATTAACAATTATTATTATTGTTATTATTATTTATTATTATTATTATTATTATATTATATTATTATTATTATTATTATTATTATTATTATTATTATATATTATTATTATTATTATAATAATAATTTTTTTTTTATTTTAACTTTCATATGAATTTGGATTTTTTCTAAGTTTTTTTAATTTTTATTCTTCTTTATTTTCGATTATTACTATAATTAATATTATTGAGAGTATTTTATTTTAAAAAAAAAACTCCACCACGGAGCCGCGAGCATAAAGCGAGCGGGAAGGACGTTGGGAGACATGATATAGAGGGGGGAAGGCCCCACCCCGGTATCAAAAAATAAAATATATAAAAAATATCAAATATCAATTTATTTATTATCATTGCGTCTCTACAAACTTTAAGTAAGTCATCCCCCAAAAAAAAAAAAAAAAAATTTTTTAAATTGAAATAAATAGCGGAAGGCTTCTTCATTTTTATAAGACTATAGGTGTGAAGCACAAAAAATATATAGCAATTTCTTTTTACACTTTTTTGTTAATATTAATTAAGTTACATTTGAAAATCCAGCATTTAATAATGTATTTACCCTATAAAACCATAGAAATTATTTTAGATTTTTCATTGATCTTTGTTCCTGGAGTCAACATCTTTATA
>JABUQX010068569.1:0-2500 GCA_015478945.1 Trachelipus rathkii | reverse complement strand
TACCATTGTCAAAAAAAAGGGAACTAGAAAGTTTAGATTTGTACCAACACAGTAGTCATATAAAAAATTTGGAACAAAGCTTAATAAAAATTGAAGAAAATTTAGAAAACCAATTTTTAGTATTAGCGATACCTCTGTAAAAACTGAGGATAAAAAATGTAAATTTAACACAAACTGAAAAATAAATAGTATAGTTGAAAATAATAATCAGGAGTCTAAACTAAATTAGTAGAAATTTTAAAACAAAAGTTAGAAGTGAGTAGGCCTATTAATAATCCTCTTCCAACATGTGAGCCTGAAATATTTAATGGAAAGGATCCAACTAAATTTAAAGATTTTATGCTAGTTTTTAAAACTAATATAGAAGGAAAATGTGAGAATGAAATGAACAAACTTTCCTATTTAATCAAGTATACAGAAGGTAAAGCAGAAAATATAGTAAGAAGTTGTATGCATTTGGATGAAAATATAAGTTATAAAAGGCAGTAGAAAAACTCGAAAAACAATATGGAAATGAACAAGTTATTGCTAATACATACCTAAAAAAGTTGGAAGACTGGAATGAAATTAAGAATGAAGATGGTGAAGCCATGGCAGATTTTTCTTTGTTTTTAGACTCGATTAATAATGCAATGGGAAATATTACTCCATTGAATGAATTGAATTCTACTGGTGCTATTTATAGAATAGTTAAAAAACTTCCCTACAAACAACGTGATAAGTGGAGATATAAAGTTGATAGTATGTATGAAGAAAATAAAAAGGTAAACTTTAGTACATTTACAAAGTTTGTTGAAAAAGAAGCAAGAATAATGAACACACCACTATTTGGAGAACTTGGCATTGGTACAAAACCCAAACAAGCCAAATTACAAAGTGAAAAAGGTAAGTCACTTTATTACAAAAAAGAAAATAAAATAATGACAATAGAAATTAATAATAATAATAATAATAATAATAATAATAAATGGAATAATAATAATGACAATAAAAGGAATTATGGTAGTAGTAAAAGTAGTAGTAATAATAATAATAAATCTCAGTTTTGCAATTTTTGTAAAAAGGATAATCATAGTATACTTAAATGTAAAATCCTAGAAAAACAAAGCCAAGATGAAATAACAAAGTTCATTAAAGACAATAAATTATGCTTTAAGTGCCTCAGATCAAATCATTTTAGTAGTAATTGTAAAAGACCAGAAAAATGTGAAAAATGTAATAAGCAACATTTAACATTTCTGCATAGAGAAAAAGATAGTGCCAAAGAGCAAGATGGTTCAAATATCTCACCAGCAGCACTCACTGTGAATTTAGAAAATAAAGATAAGAAAGTAGAGTCAAAAGAATCAGGAAGTAATGAAACAAAAACCTTTCAGACAAAAGTAAGTAATAAAAAGCTATTTTATCCTGCTGTCCCAGTTAAAATTAAGCTTAAAGGTAAAGATAAAGTGATTATGACATACATGGGTTTAGATACATATTCATCAGCATGTTTTATGGATTTAAATTTAGCTGCAGAACTAGGTATGTCATATATGAAACCTCAGAAAGATATAGATATAACTACTATGTATGGGCAACACAAGATAAAGACATACATTTTAAATAATCTAGAAATTTATGATATTGAGATGAGGGACAATCTGAACCATAAATAATATTTATACTGCAAAAGAAAGAAAATTGGGCCCTTTAAAATATGGTGATGAAAGTCCTCTATCAAAATTATATAAATGGATAGAATACTTGAATCATGTCCCTTCAATTTTATAGAATCAAAAATTGGATTATTAATAGGAATGAACCAGAGTAAATTGTTAAAACCAATAGAAGTAGTAGAAGGTCATCATTATAACTCTCCCTTTGCAGTTAAGTATTTATTTGGATGGGCTTTACAAGCGTTCGACACCAGATTGGTATACCAGCTTTCATGGAGTTTTAAGATTTCATAAGACCCATATACAACAAGAAGAATAAATTTGCTTGAAAAATTATTGCTCAAAGAGATTTTCTGAAAAGAATCCTGATTTAAGTGCTAAGAATAACCAAGAAATGCTCGAAGATTGACAGCTGGAAGAATACAGCTTGGAAAATACATTACACGCATATCAATGAAATATACAGGGATTTGTTTATATAATTTTTCAAAGTTGGCTAATTTTTTATCTCTTCTTTTAAAATAAGTATATATTCTAGTGTCATTTCTTATATAACTAAAACACTCACCAGCTCAACCTCTTAGCAATGGATACGTGTTCTCATAACTACAAATTTAAAGAGCTCAAATTTAGAAATTGACCAAGAATATTTGTACTAATATTGTGTATAACATATGATGAAATGTTAAAACTTAATTTTGCCAGAAAAGATTGAAGAAAACATGAATTTATTAAACAATGACAATTCTATTTAACCACCACTCATAGTAATACATTACCATAACCACAAAAAGGACACAATGGAGAGTAGTTTTCAATGCAGCTTTGCCATACAATGGTAT
>JABUQX010068568.1:27500-47713 GCA_015478945.1 Trachelipus rathkii | reverse complement strand
CAGAAAGGTCGTCCAAGAGCTCAACGGGTCGAGAAAAGGCTCTACTTTTCCGTAAAAAGGCGGAAAATCTGCCTTTTTTCGACCTCGAAGCAGGGAAAGCTCGAGCGCCACGGCTGCACCCTCTCCGGGACTCCACCCCTCGATTTGAGTTTTTCACTTTTGGTCCCGGAAGACCGCCACCTCGGTCTGGCAGTCTCTCCGTACCTCCGGCTTAATACTCTAGTCGAGAGAGCTTTATCCCAGTGAGAGGGCAAAGGGAGGACATAATAATGCCTTCTCGCTCTCCAACTTTACGTAGGAGAGCTGCGACAACTGTGAGAAGAGCACTCGTGTCCCGCGAAGCAGCCTATGAGCGGATCTCAAGCATTCGAGGCTTTGAGCACAGAACTCGCTGACGACAGGGCCGAACGCGGGTTGAGCGTATCTTCCACATCTCACAGCCTCAGTCCACGCCAACGGACTAGGTTCCTGCAGTATCGTTAAGCAATCCATGTAACGCAGAGATGAAGACCGGTGACTCAGTTTAGACATTAATACGGGATGCGTCTGGAAGCCCTCTGAGCAGTGTGACACGCCGGCGGAAACTCATCTCCCGGATGCCTCACCATCATGCTTTCTCCCTTCCACCCTCTCCATGCATCTATCTCGCGGAGAGTGGGAATCAGGAGCGATGATGGGGCGCTTCTGCCGGCGAGTACGAAGCGTCATTGACTGTCCTTACCAGGAAGACGCGTCTTCTTCTCTCGCGGCAGGGATGGCCAAGTCTTCAACGGGGTATAAGGTTTTTTTGTCTGGTACTCGGCTTGCTCGTATAACTGGTGTTTCTAGACGGCCCAGGCGCCGCTTCCGAGAATAAGCTCCACATCGCCCAGGAAAAATCGTTCAAAGACTGCACGGGTCCCGAGAGAAGGCTCTACTTTTCCGTAGAAAAAGGTAGGAAATAATCCGCCTTGTTTTCGAACCGTCGAAGCAGGGAATATGGCGTACGATGCGCACCATACGGATCTCGCCTCCTCTCCTCGGTGATACAGGTCGGACCCCTCGATTTTGAGTTTTTCACTTTTGGTCCCGGAAGACCGGCACACCCCATTTTGGCCGAATGGATGGCATGAGAAGTAACTCCATACCGTAACCTAGTCACCGGCTTATTAACTGAAATCCTTAGAGGTACGAGAGAGAGCGTTTATCCCAGTTGGAGAAAGGGCAAAGGGAGGACATAATAATGAAGCCATTATCGCTCCTCGCTAAAAACTCATCTTATACTCGTATGCTCGAGAGTGCGAGCAACTGTGAGAGAGGACAACTCGTGTACTGCCCGCCCCAGAGCCAGGCGGAATACTCTATCGATGCTTGTCTCCTAGACTGAACAGGCAGACAGCGGATGAAGATCCCTCACCATACCACCGCCCTCAGTCCACCCAAGCTCTAGGCCCTGCGTACCACTCCTGAAGGCAGAGAGAGACGACGTGACATTGACTTTAACACGGGATGCTCGGAACTTCCGAGTGGTGACACCCGGGAGAACACTCATCTCCCGGATGCCTCACCATCATCCTCCCCGTTCCACCTCTCCGCATGCATGCTATCTCGCGAAGAGTGGGAAGCAGGAGCGATGATGGGGGCGTCTGCCTGCGAGTACGAAGCGTCATTGGCAACCTTACTTACCAGGGAAGACCTCTTCTTCTTCTTGCGAGGATGGCCAATCTTCAAGTCGGGTAAAGGTTTGTCTCGGACTCGGGTCGCCTCGTAGATGTTTCTAGACGGGCCCAGGCCCGCCTTACCGAGTATAACGCTCCACCCCGCCAGAAAGATCGTCAAGAGCTCAACGGGTGCGAAAAAAGGCTCTACTTTTTTCCGTAACAAGGCGGAAAATCCGCCTTTTTTCGACCTCGAAGCAGGGAAAGCTTCGACCGCCACGGCTGCCCCTCTTCCGGGAGCTTAAGAGAATTGATATCTCGACACCACTCAGATTTGAGTTTTTTCATATCTTGTCCCGGAAAGGAGCCACACACTTTTACTCGTTCTGGCAGTCCTCGCCGATATATCCAGGCTTAGGACTCTAAGTCGAGAGAAGCTTAATCCCAGTAGGTAGAGGGGTGCTATGGGAGGACATCATGCCTTTCTCGCTCTCTCCTACTTTATCGTTACGGAAGACATAGCGACACACTTGTGAGAAGACATCGTGTCCCGCCCAGCAGCTCAGGCGGTCTCATCGATCTTTGCCCTGCTGACACACGGCAGACGCGGTGGATGGTACTCACACATCACACGGCCTCAGTCCCCACGCCTCTCACGCGGCTCTCGCGCGTACCACTCCTTTACGCAGAAGGTGACATTGACATTACACGGGAAGCATCTGGGAGCCTCCGATCGTGGTAGACGACCCGGGAGAATGCTGCATCTGCAGCCGGATGCGCCAATGCATTATCATAGTTTCCCCGTTACAACACCTCTCAACAAACATGCCCTCTATTCTAGCGGAGAGTGGGAAAGCAGGAGCGATGCATGGTGAGGCGTCTCTGCTCTCGACGCAGATACGAAAGTCGTTCATTGGCACTCCCTTACTGGGACAGACCTCTTTCTTCTTCTCGCTGTCACGAACATTTGGCACAAGTTAGTCAAGTCGGGCGTAAAGGGTTTTGTACTCGGACCTCGTGCTCGCTCTCGACGTAGCTAGTTCCTTAGACAGCCCCAGGCGCCCGCTTCCTCAGAGATAACTACACTCACTGCGCGCAGAAGAATCGTCCAGAGCTCAACGGGTACGAAGAAAGAGGCTACTACTTTCATCACGTAATAAAGGGGCAGTATCAATGTGCCGGCTATTTTTTCGACCTCGAAGGAACACAGAGGAAAAGCTCGACGGATTCCTGGACATACACGGCTTGCTATCGCTACTCTCTTCCGGAGCGTACGAGCACCTGGTCGATTTGAGTTTTTACACATTTTAGGTCCGGAAAGCCGGACGCACACATTTTCGTTCTGGCTAGTTCTCTCTCCGTACCTTCTTCCGGCTTAGGGACTCTACGTCGAGAGAGCTTTATCGCCAGTGAGAAGGGCTAGAAGTAGGGAACATATAATGTCATGCTTCGACATCTCCTACATTTACGTAGGAAGAGGACATGCGACAACTGTGGAGAAGTAGCACGTCTGTCCCGCGCTCCTGGCTGGCGGTCTCATCGAGCTCTTGCCCAGCTTCGACGACTGGCAGAAGCTTCGCTGGGTGCAAGGTACACTCCCATACCGCCTAGAGTCCCACGCTCTAGGCCCTGCGTAGACCAGCTGTAATTCCGCAGAGAGGAGAGCGTGACATTTGACATTAACACGTGGAGTGCTACGGACCTCCGAGTGGTTGATCATCCTTGCAGTAGAAAAGTATCATCCTGGTTGCCTAACATCGTCCCTTCCCCTGTTCCAACCCCTACACCCTCGTGCGCTACTACTATCGGGGAGAGTGAGGAACGACGGTTTCCGATGATTGTTGTCTGCCTGAGAGAAGCGTCCTTGGACCTTCCTCCAGGGAGGAAGTCTTCTACTTTCTCGATAGGATGGCCAATCTTCAAGTCCGGGGTAAAGGTTTTGTCTCCGGACTGTGCCTCCTCGTAGCGCTACAAGGCGGCCCAGAAGCTGCCACTCCGAGATAACCCCTCAACCGCCTAAAAGATCGTCCAAGACCTTGGCAGGTCTAGCAAAAGCTCTACTTTTCCGAGAAAGACAAGGCGGAAAATTCCGCCTTTTTCGACAAAAATCAAGAAGTTCGATCACCCGGCTGCACCCTCTCCGGGACTTGACACCTCCGATTTTGAGAGTTGTTTTCAACCCTTTGGGTACAGGGAAGAACCGCCTCGGTTCCTGCAAGTCTCTCCGTACCAGATCTCGGCTTCCAACCTGCGTCGAGAGAGCAATATCCACGTGAGAGGGCCATCGGGATCATAATAATGCCTGTGACTGCTTGGTTAGTGGCCCTGGAAGCGCAGTGTCACCGTTACAGCTCACAAGACCTATTCGTCCGCCCCAGCCGGGACGTATCTACGTCATCGATGATCTTGACGACCACACATCTGCACAGAGCGAGGACGCGTGGTGGATGTCCTCCATGCCACGCCTCAGTTCCCCGCACCGCTCTAGCAACGTACCACCTCCTGACGGCGCAGAGAGAGACGTGACATTGGACATTAACGACGGAGTGCTCGTTAACGTCCTGACGCTCGTAGACCAACCCCGGGAGAAACTTATCTTCCCGGTCTGCTTCAAACATCGTCCTTCCCTGACTTCACGCCCCTCCTCGGTGCTACTCTATCGCGCGCGAGAGTGAGGAACGACGGGTTCCCGATGATTGGTGTCTGCCTTAGAGAAGCGTCATTGGCACCTTCCTTCAGGGAGGAAGTCCTCTACTTCTCGAGAGATGGCCAATCTTCAAGTCGGGTAAAGGTTTGTCTCGCGACCTGTGCTCTCACCTCTCGTAGCCCTACAAGGCGGCCGCAGAGAGCTGGCTCATCTTGAAGGCGATAGACCGAGAATAAGCCCTTCATTCACCTCTAAAATGTATCGGTCCTCCATAGACGTGAGAGTCGGCAAAGCTTCATACTTTATCCTCGTGAAAGGCGGAAATATTTCTGAACACCTTTTTACGTACTCTGAAATACATGGAGAAAAGTTCGATTCACGTCTCGGACATAATGCACCCTCTCCGGAGACTTTGAGCAATTTATCTATTCCGATTTTGAGTTTTTCACCTTTGGTCACGGGAAGACCGCCTCGTTGTAGCAGTCTCTCCGTACTCCGGCTTCCCACTTCGTCGAGACCGAGCATATGCACCGTGAGCACGGAGCCACGGGAATCGGTAATAGATGCCTGGATTGAATCTGCTGGTTAGTTCCTGGAAGGATGTCACCCAACAAAAGCTCACAAGACATCTACTGCGTCCCGCCTAAAAGCCGGTGCACGTTCTCATCAGAGCTTTTGTCTCTCACTGAAACAGGTCAGTGACGCTCTCTGTTGGAGGTTCTTCGCCATCCCGCCTCATCGCGCCACGCTTATGCCTTAGCGTACCAAAAGCTTCCTGAACCTGAGAAAGAGAGAACGTGACATTTGACAAATTAACACGGATGCTCGGCCCTACTCCGAGTGGGTGGATCACCCGGGAGAAAGAGCTCATCTCCGTGGTTGACCAATCAATATATCTCATCGTCTTCCCTGTATCCAACCAACCTCCTTTAACTCCGCGCGCTAGCTACTATCGGGGAGAGTGAGGAACGAGGGTTCCGATGATTGGTGTCTGCCCGAGAGAAGCTCCATTGGCCTTTCCTCCAGGGAGGAAGTCTGCTCTACTTCTCGAGAGGATGGCCATTCTTCAAGTCGGGGTAAAGGTTTGTCTCGACTGTGCTCTCCTCGTAGCCGCTACAAGGAGGCCCAGGAGCTGCCACTCCGAGATAACCCGTCACCCGCCTAAAAGATCGTCCAAGACCTTGGCAGGTCGAGCAAAAGCTCTACTTTTCCGTGAAAAGGCGGAAAATTCCGCCTTTTTCGCCAAAATCACGGAAAAGTTCGATCACCCGGCTGCACCCTCTCCGGGACTTGACACCTCGATTTTGAGTTTTTCATCTTTGGTCACGGAAGACCGCCTCGTTCCTGCAGTCTCTCCGTACCTCCGGCTTCCCACTCGTCGAGAGAGCAATATTACCGTGAGAGGGCCACGGGACATCATAATGCCTGTGAACTGCCTGGTTTAGTCCCTGGAAGGATGTCACCAACAGCTCACAAGACAATACTCGTCCCGCCCCAGCCGGGCGTTCTCATCGAGCTTTTGCCCTCCTGACACAGGCAGAACGCGGTGGAGGTCCTCCATCCCGCCTAGTCCCCACGCTCTAGGCCCTGCGTACCACTCCTGACGCGCAGAGGGAGACGTGACATTGACATTAACACGGATGCTCGGAACCTCCGAGTGGTGAAACCCGGGAGAAACTCATCTCCGTTGGCTCTCAAAGATCCGTCTTCCTGTTCCACCCCTCCTCGTGCTACTATTATCGGGGAAGTGAGGAACGACGGGGTCCGATGATTGGTGTCTGCCTGAGAGAAGCGTCATTGGCATCTCACATTCCTCCAGGGAGGAAGTCCTCTACTTACTCGAGAGGATGGGCAACTTACAAGTCGAGAGCGATGGTAAAGGTTTTGTCTCGCGACCTGTTGCTCTCTCAGTAGTCCGCTACCACCAGGCGCCCAGGAAGACTTGTCCACTTCTCGAGATAACAAAGCCCAAATCACCGCCGCATAAAAGATCGCGGTACCAAGATCCTTGTTGGCAGGTTCGCAGCAAGAAATGCTCTTAACTGTTTACGCGTGAAAAAGAGCGGAAACATTCCCCTTTTTTTTTCGACAAAACATCACGGAAAAGTACGATCATACAAAACCCTGGCTGCACGCCTCTCCGGGACTTGACAAGCCTCGATTTTTGAGTTTTTCACCTTTGTCTCGAGAAGGAAGAACAGCCTGCGTTTCACCTCTGCTAGCTCTCGTCCGTACCTTTTGTCTGGCTTTCCCCTCGCTCGAGAGAGGCAATTCACCGATGAAAGAGGGTGTCGCAACGGAGACACTTTAAAATAGATGCCTCTGAACTGCCTGGTTTTAGTCTCTCGCGAAGGATGTCACGCCAACAGACATAAGACACTGACTCGTCCGCCCAGCCGGCGCGTTCTCATCGAGAGCTTTTGCCCTTCCTGGTACACAGGTAGATTCGTGGTTTGGAGTTGTCCTTTTTTGCGCATCCACCAGCCTCAGCTCCACACGCTCTAAAGCCTTTGGTACCTATCTATCCTGACCGGCGATGCAGAGACGTGACATTGACATTAAGACGGGATGCTCGGAACCTCCTTCGGAGCCTCCGAGTGGTGACACCCGGAGAAACTCATCTCCCGGCTGCTCACCATCATCTTTCCCTGTTCCCCTCTCCGAATGCCTCTATGTCTCGGAGAGTGGGGAGCAGGGGCGATGATGGGTGTTGTCTGCCTGCCTGACTGAGAGAGCTTGGTAGCTAGCTCTAAGCTGGTGGGGAGATCCTACCGTCATCCAGCCTTAGACCCCCACGGTCTACCTGTATACCACTCCTGAATACAGAGAGGCGCGTGACATTGACATTGGTGAAGCTCGGTATACTGCGGACCTCTCCGAAGAGTGGTGCTGTCGGCAGTGATACTCACTGCCAGGCGCCTCTAGACTCGCCATCTCTACTCTCGGGCCTAGCTACCGGAGAGGTTGAACGGTAGAAAGTCATCGACACGCCTCCCTGGTTCGGCCGAAACAGGTAGTCTCTTTTCTCACGTACGGGCATCCCTATAACATCAAGTTTTGGGGCCAGAAATTCGTCATATATGAGAGCGTGGCTAAACACTCGTACTTTTTTTTGTGATTTTGATAGATGGGCATCGTAAAGGCTTGAAAAGCGCTTTATAAAAATATAAAATTAATTTTATAGAAAAAAAGTTTTTTTCCTGCCGGCGACCCAGCTAACCACTGCTCTATAATAATGCTCCTCGCCCGTTATAGTATCCATCTGCGATCCGTCAGCAAAATTTAGGTCCAAAAAAGAATTTGGGTGGTGCAGTGGCTTGACTTGAAATTTTTTTGGGCAGCCTTGTCAAACTTCGGGAGAGTACGTTTACAGACCGAGACAAGCCTACTGGTAGTCTCTCCTGGAGATTTTTTTTCGAAAAAACCACTTTTTTTTTGGTGCATGGTGCTTACGAAAATCGAAAACAATTTCTAAGGTCCCCCGACCAAAATTGACCAACGCAAACAGACTTAAATGCTTTTCGGGAGAGCACTGTTGAGAAACTTCAGACGAGTACGTGGGTAACGCTTCGTTGCGAGACATTATTTAAAAAATTCCCTAGAAAAAAATTTTACGAAATTCTGTGGTGCAGTGGGCTTATTGAAAAATCGAAAAAAATTCTAAGTCCCGTACCCCGACCAAAATTTCGACCTAAATCGCAGTACTTTCGGGAGAGGCCGTGTATCAACAGACCCGGACTGAGTACGTGACAGTCTCGTTCAACCGAGACCACTATTGCTATGACCCACCGAGCAGCCATTTTTTCGACAAAAATTTTTTTATCTAGTCCGTACACCGGGGCAGACTCCGAGAAAATTCTAAGTTTCCTCGAGATCCAAATGTTCGACCAACCACGGACTTCAGGAGAGCAGCGATTCAGACCCACACACAGACGAGTACGTGGACACTCTCGTTGCGAGACATTTTTTTAATTCCCTATATAAATTTTCCGAGATTCTCTGGTGCAGAGGCTTATCGAAAATCGCATAAAATTTTCAAAGAGTGTCATATTTGAAGTTTGAACTACCAAACCAGACTTCGGGCAAGAGCACGCTTTCACACCCAGACGAGTACGTGACACTCTCGTTTCAGAATCACTTTCCTAATCGAGAGCCAGCCATTTTTCGGGACGCGTGAGCATATTTGACCGATTCCAAAATTTTATCAAAGTCCAGCAACTCAACTACGGTAGGGAAAATTTCTTGACTTCGTGGGCGGCCGCTATATGACTGCGCCTTGTAGCGGAGGCGCTCAGGCCGAGAATATTACCTCTTCCCAAATCCTCAGGATTTCTATATACGGGAAATCTCGTCGAGCAGCGTAAAACTTCCTTTCTTCCCGCCGGGACTCAGGTCGGTTGGTAGAGGAGATTTCTCAGGCAAAAACGCGCGAGATTTCCAAAGTCGGATTTTGGACTGAGGGGGGAGTATCTCTCTTACCTTGTGCGGAGACCGATATGATCCGAATAACCAACTCCCTCTGTCCGAGCAGCGAAGGCGGAGCAGAATATCCTTCCCATAGAAGATAATCTGCACCGCATGGTGTTACTATTTAAGTTCTAACTCTCGATATAAAACGTCGAGGTATAAAATCATTTGAAAAAATGGTGCGAGTAGCGGACGGACTATACCACTATTTGTAGTATATTTAACGGCCGCGAAAAGCAAATTTAGGTGAGTTTTTAATAAAAATAGAAGAAATAAGTCATTTAATTTAAATCCCTTTATAGAAATTAAAGAATATCCATTATAATGGATCCGATTTTTCCTCCGCTTTTTAATTATAGCAGTTAGTCACGTCGACCCGCCACAGACTCAATAGCAATGTTCTAGAACTAATTACGGTACCTGAAGTGTAGTCAGCGGCTTAGTTTCTCTAGCTGTTTTTTTTTTTTTTTGGAAGTGCGAATCAATTACTGTCATCACCTACACACTCCGTCTTATTCTTATAAATCTCTCATCACATACAAAACTACCTCTAACACTACACGCAACACACCCATAAAAAAACTTGAATACTCTAAAAACAGACAACTACCCGGTCAACAAATATCCACGCACTCTTACACGGCCAAAGAACACATGGATGGCAATTGTCCTCACGTCGCCGAGTGACGACACCCACCAGTCTCGCCTCCACCGCGTCTTCTCCGGTTGACTACCGTGTTCCCTGACCAACCTCTTCCCTCCCACCCGCTCTCGCTTCTTTGCGCCATCCAGTCCACTCCCTTTCCTATCCGACCTCCCTCTATTCGAGGTCCACCTGTCCGCTCATCCGCCCCCGCTCTCGCCGCTACTTCGGCAGGTTGGCAGCGGAACACGTAATAGCAAAAACGGTATCTCCACCCATTTAGAATCGGTGGGTGAATGATCTCGTGGCGGGTATTATCCTGTGTGAAGGTGTTGATAAAGTGGGTGAGTGAAATAGCGGGGGCCTGCCGGGGGTTTGCTTCGGCTGCGATTGGGCAACTTCATGTTGGTGTAGAGGCGGCGGACGGCGGTTGCAACGGCGTCAGTTCTCTGTTCTCCGTCGTCTCTTTACCATCCCTAGAAGTAACGGATTTTCGGAGGTTTTCTTGCCGCAGTGATACAGTACTCTTCATCGTTTTCTCCATAACTTCGATTAATGCGCGGGAAAGCGTGCTTTACGCCTTCTATTCAGCTCTTTTTCCTTGACTTGAAGGGTCAGGTATAAAATTCTGGCTGTTTAAGGGAGGCGTGCGCGTCGGGCAAGCTGCCTCGATTCTCAGAGAAAAGGAAGTTCGAAGGCGCGCTGGGGTTGTTCGGATTCGCGTGGTGGTGTACTTTCTGCTCGTTCCGTTTTTCTCGCGAGCTCCTCTTTTTTCTCGTCCGTCCGCATAAGTTGACGGTAGTAGTTTCGGGCTGCTTGCCGTGCTTCGGCGGTTGCGTGTGGGGTATTGATTGTTGGAATAGAGCGCGAGGGTCGGGAGGGGTTGAGGTCATCCGCGTCGAAAAATGTCTCCGGTTTTTGGCGCCTTTTTTGCGAGCGTGTGCGAGGAAGTGGGTAGAATGGGGAGGTTTTTAGACCTGGGGCGGTACATTGTAAAGATAGCAGGTGCCCAGGCGAGCTCAGCGAGACAGAACCTCGTAGAGCAAAAGGGCAAATGCTGTTGATCGGATTTTCAGGTACGAATACGGCCGTGAAAGCGGGGCTCTGATACTTTTGGACTTCTCTAGAGTTTTCGAGCAAGAAGTGTAGAAAGTTACCAGGACTGGCTTGTTTTTTGGGCGGCCAAGCGTTCATAGCGGTTCGCTTATTTGATCCTTCGATGTCACTTTCTATATTAGCGTGGCAGAACGCAAGTCGGTCGGATTGTTCAACCCGCTAAAAGGGGAAAGTGGCTGGGTTTAGAATACCGTCGCGAGACAGGTGTTTTTCCGCCTACTGTGTCCAGTAAACCGCCGTGGCGATGGTAGCCCCGCTCAGATAGAGAAGGAACAGCCGGGGGCGGACCTCTGGTGCCAGCACGTTAGGCTGATAAGCCATTTGGTGCGAAGTACGTCCGTGGACTTGCCTGAAAAGCCTCTGAGCAAGAAGCGGTCCAGGGATCCACGGACAATGAGCGGAGAAAACGCGTTCTGTGAGGTAGAAGACATATAACCGGAGGGTCTCGCTTCCGAGGGGTTCTTGGTCGAGTGGCGTCTGGTCTGAGCGCGACACGTTCCCATTTATCACACTCCGCGCACTTTTGTGGGTAAGAAGGGGGGCTCTGAGACGTTATCACCCGTCTGCGCGCTCACTCTTACCGTAGCTGCACTGATTTAACACGCTCGGAAGTCCCCCATTCGGTGTACTCGTTTCGGCTATGTGATGACCGAGCGGGTGGAAGTTATAACCATAACCTGGCGTAGCAAAGGGACGCCATGGGCCGCTCGGCTGGCCACGAATCGCATTTCACTTCCGGAGATGCGGGGCGGCCCTGTAGACGTGTGCGGCGCATGATCGTAGGCTTGATTGCGCGCGCGGTACAACGGGCTACAGGGCGGTTCTTGCTCTCCTTCACAGGGAAGGGAGAGGAATATAGGGGTTCGTGAACTGTCACTATTGGCTCTACCGTGCTTTGTGACTGGCATAAACAGCGTGAGTATCCGCGAAATGTTTTGTTACGAACTTTGTCGTACCACGGGGTGGTTGTAAGAGTGTCGATGTCCGTTCCATTCGGACGAGCGCTTGAGACTTCCCTTTAAGTAAACCTAGCTGAACCAAAGGTCTCAACCCCCTATCGTATGGGGGTTTGGGATGCCTTGTGGCCCTGGGCTTTTAAAGCAAAAATATAAAGCGGAGAATAGGGTGGCTGGCTGCTAAGTGTTTTCTCACGACGAAGCAGGTACTGCGCAGCAACTGTAGAAAAGTTGTTGGTTGTTGTGCCATGTGGACATCGATTCAAAAGTTGCGAGAAATTACTATAGTCAGTAGATCAGTTATCAACCAGTGTTAGCGGATTCGAAAATTGAAAAATTTCGCTAAGTCAGCGTGAAGTTGATTCCCTGAGAACGCATAGCTCAGGGTGACTTGGAAAATAAGATTTCGAATCCAAACTCTGGAATTTCTCGCGCGATGTTGCCTGAGAAACTTCTTTGATCTCGAAGTCGGCGGATGCCTGTTACTGGTAAGGCATCCGCTTTAAGGGAACGAGAGTCGGAGTCTCGAGCCCGCGCCGCTTTTGACAGACCTGCCCTCTCACTGTCTTAGGCGAAAAGGTTTCGCTGGGAGGAAAGGAAGGAGTTTTCGCTGCGCGAGATTCCAGTGACCTGGGAAGGACTTCTGAGTAGCATTCTGAGCAGGTAGAGCGCCCCAATTGCTAGTTTAGGTTGCTGACCTGTGGATAGACAAACTTTTGTGATCCGGGTTTCGGAATTACGAAATTGAAAATTTCTCTAAGACCAGCGTGCAGTTGATTCACTGAGAAACGCATAGCTCAGGTGACTTAGCGGAAATAACGATTTCGACATCAAACTCTGGAATCTTCGGCGATGTTGCCTGAGCAGTCCTCTTATCGACTCGAGTCGGGGGATGCCTGTCTGGTAAGGCGACTAATTTCCGCTTAACGCTTCAAGGGGACGAGAGTCTGGAATCCCACCGGCTACCTTCGACATGACTTGCTTCTCTCACTGTCGTAGGCAAAAGGGTTTCGCCTGGAGGAAGGAGGGAGTTTTCCGCTGCGCGCAGATTTCAGTGAGCTGGAGGAGGGACTCTGAGTGCATCTTACGAAGCATGTAAGCAGCCGACCAATTGTAAGTTATAAGGTTCGCTGGAGTAAAGATCCTTTTCGTCCGAATCCAGAGTCCTACACGAGAGCCGGAGCAGGAAGGACTCAAATGCTTATACAGCAGCAGAGCAAAGCAGACTTAGTGTCTGCTGCTCGCTGTGTGGAGTTTTGAAAAAATTTCTGTCTTTTATTTTTTTTCTAGTCCCAAGGTCTGCCGGGTGAAGATTTTTTTCGAATCAAGCCTGAAGTAAAGCCTCCTCTGGCTAGCGGCGAAGCGGGCGCGGCTACGGGGTTTATACATTATTTTTTGATTGGTGGCATAGCCGACACTCCACTTTAGGGGCTTACAACACCTAACCTCGTAGAGAGCTGAGACACCTATATTAGGACTCACCACACTCCAATACACATGGTTTGACATATACTTTAAAGATTAAAAGAAGCTTTTGGTTCGCCTGCGCTCTGGGTCAGCTCCGTTCGGCTCCTTCCCTGCCTGCCAATCTTCTTGGTTCTGACCCAACTGCTGTGAAAGGATTATTATTTTATTATTATTATTATATTATTATTATTATATTATATTATTATTATTTATTATTATTTTATTATTTATATTATATTATTTTATTATTATTATTATATTATTCTTATTTCGCCTAAATTGTTTGATAGTGTCAATGTCTAAAGTTACAACTCAATTCCGTTGCACCAGTATCAAAATTAATATATACATTATTTATTTTTTTATTATTTTTTATGAGCCAAGGCAAAACCATTCATTGGGACCCATACCCTCTACGTTGGGTGCAGGGGTTCAAAACCTCATCTTACGAGTTGACGTCACCGAGGTAAGGAAGGGTATGTGATTTGGTGAGGATTAAAAACCTCTCAAGACCTTATTAAATGGATTAATTTTCTAGTTCTGCGTCCAACTAGGAACCCCTATATATTATATATATATATATATATATATATATATATATATATATATTATATTATATTATATATACTATTAATATATATATTATATATTATATATATTATATATTATATATATATAATATATTATTATATATATATATATATATATTATGAAAGCCTTCAGGCATTATTTGATTAAAATATATATATATATATATAATATATATAAATATTTTATATATATATATATATATTATATATATATATATATATATTAATAATATATATATATATATATATACATATATATATATATATATTAATAATATATGAACCTTCATCATATATTTATATTAAAATTGGGATGTGAAAAAAAATTTATTTGTTGTACGAAACGAATTTCTTTCCCTGTGTTTTTATTTAAACTCGTTTTAACTAGTTTAAAACTCGTTTTAATTTTCAAATTTGAAGTAAAATTCATATAAACAAATAGTAAATCGATTGTCATGAGATTCGGAAATGCAACTACTTGGGAAACTTGCGCGTACAGCTCGTGTGCGCTCACAACAACTCTAAATCAAAACGTGGCCAAAAAACCATATAACCTGAAGCAGTTGATGTTAGAGGTGTTGCTGTGCGGCCATTGGTCAATCAAGATATGAACCAGTAGATTGCGAGTTTGTAGAAATGCTTTTATCGTCAATTAATTGTTAATTCTTGCATTCTCATCAAAATTTTTACTTTCACCTGCGACGGAGGTAAATAGCTGCCATAACTGCCATTGTTGGTCCGACGAAAATCCATAAGCACTATAAACAAATTCAAACATGAATTCTGTTGTTAGCGGTGGTGCAATATAATCGGGAACCGGGTTGAGCAAAATTGGTTTTCTTACTAAGTCCTTGCAGGAACATCTACAATTCAGCAAAAAATTTCCATTTGAATGAAGATTTTTTCGTTAACCACAAGAAATGGTTTATACTTCTTCATCACGGGAAGCTCTTGCGCATTTTAATTGTCATGGGTGACAAAATATGAATTGAACTTTCATTGAGCTTTCTCTGAACGATGGATGAGCCACTGATTATATTCTTTTGACGACCAAATTTCAGACCTTCACTCTTTTATGTTTTATCTTGTGAGATGAATGAAAAGGAGGTACGCAAGGAAAAGTAAGAACAAAAGACGAATTGCTTTCACTCGCAATTTAAAAAATAAATACAAAACCTTGTTGTTTAAAAACTTTATTATTTTAAATACTTTTGTAACAGTTTTTTTACATTTTAACCTTTTGTTAAAAATAATTAGGTTTTTAATTATTTCGAATTTAAAAAAGGGAGAAAATAAAAGTAATTAAATGTATATTCTCCTTCAAAAGACCTCGGGAGAAACCTCTCTCTCTCTCTCTCTCTCTCTCTCTCTCTCTCCCTCTCTCTCTCTCCCCCTCTCTCTCTCTTCTCTCTCTCTTCTCTCTCTCTCTCTCTCTCATCTCATCATCATCATCTCATCATCATCATCTTCATGATTACTATAAAAAATTACCTTTTCGCATTTTATTTTGACAGACAGCAAGTTAAAAAACGGAAATAATAAGATCCTAATTTTAATTTGGAAGGAATATACACACAAATACACACACAAACACACACACCTAAACACACACACACACACACACACACACACACACACATATCTATATATATATATTATATATATATATATATATATATAATATATTATATTATTATATATTATATATATATATATATATATTATTATATATATATATACCTCTATGTGCTTATGCTGATAATGGTGGATATTACGGCGTCTAGTCAGGGATTATTGAAATTTTCTTGCGATGTCATAGGGAGACAGGGCTAGCAACCCGTTCTTTCTTTTGCTTGTATTACTCCTGGACCAGCGTTGGAATCTTATGGCCTAGAAGCAAGATCCTCTGGAAAGCTCTGGGAGAACGAGGTTTGAGGCCTAATGGAAGAAGGTGCTAGTTCTACTGAAAGGGCGAACCTTACTGATATGTTTAGCTCGATACTGGCGGTCGGTAACCATTGCGCCAGAGATGGTTCTTCTAGAGTGATTAGGGGTTAAGTAGTTTTCGGGCGAGAAAAGAAGATCCTGGACCAACTGACAGGCAGGGCGAAAGTTTTCCTGGGAGTTGTTAGAGATTATATATATATATATATATATATATATATTATAATATATAATATATATAGATATATATATATTATATATATATATATTATATATATTATTATATATTATATAGGTAAAGACCCCTAACCCCATGAAACCCCACACCAACACAGAAGACAGCATCAGTGTAACTATGTAATCACCCCGCAGAGAATTCGCTACAGTATTGGGGCCGCCACCGCCATAAATTTAGGAAAACATAAACCACGTAACTGGACCTGGGAGAGGTGGGGTAGGTTTTGTCGGGGGTATAATCGATCGAGGGATCATTCACGTACGAAGCGACTCCGATAAACATGGAGAGGATAGTGCGTCAACTGTCAAGAGATCAGTGTGTGGAAATGACACGGGTACCGGGCACTTGGCCGACGGGTCGGTGTAGCACACACAACGATTGCACGGGTGGTCCAGCGGTCCCAGAAAACCCTGACACATGATCGTCGGTGAGGACAAGGTAGGCCCAGGGCCACGACACCCGTCATTACGAGAGCACCACACAACGGCACGACATCTGCAGATACAGCTGGCGGAGGTACACGTCACCAGGGTGAGTGACAATACAGTGCATCGACGTCTTGGGAACATAATTACCGGCCCCGCAGACCTGCCATAGGTTCACCGCACACCACGACACATCGAAAGGCGCGACTGGTATTTGCCAGAGAACACATCCATTGGACGGACGACGATGGCAAAGTGATCTAGTACGGACGATTGCGAGAGTGTCTCTGCAGCCTCGGACAGGCGTGCTAGAGTATACCGACGACCGACGGAGAGGTTCGCGCAATACAATATGCTGCAGGTGCCGCCGTTTGGAGGTGGGTTGGTTATGGTCTGGGGAGGCATCTCTTTATCGGGGCCTACGTAGTTGCACATCTTCATGGAGGCACTCCTACAGCCAGTAGGTTATATTTCACAGGACATTCCTCAAACCATATGTGTGCCATATGCCCCTACACGGTGGACTCTTTCATCCTAAGGGCATTGACAATGGCAGACACAAAAAGGCCCCAATATGGTGAACGACTTACTTAGCGACGGTCAATTACGGCGTTGGAGTGGCCAGCATATAGTCCGGCCCTCAACCCAATCGAACATTGGTGGGATATCCTGAGACGTCGGATCCGACATCTGCAACCCACTCCATGGACCCTCTCGGACCTGCGACAGGCACTGCACGAGTATGGGATAAAATCACTGTCCAGGACATTCGCACACTCATCAGAGAGCAGGCCAGGACGGTCTCAGGGCCAGTCATCCGTGCCAGAGGGGGTCATACACCGTATTGAGACAGACCCAACACCCCCAGCTACGTATACCAACTTGTGTGGTTGCAGCGCGAAACCTCCTAACCCTACTGCAGACTCTTTAGGCTGCACCTTGTCGCACATGTCTCTGGGGAGGAATTCCACCATTATGTCATTGAGTAGAATAAAGTGTCTTGGCGTTCTTCAAACCCTTTTTACTTCTTTCCTTTCTCCCACGTGCCCTTGTAGTGCGTTTTAATGGTTGACGTAGTAGTATATATATATATATAGTTATATATATATTATATATATATATTAATATATATATAATTATTAAATATATATATATAATATATATATATATAGTATATATATATATATTAATATATATTATATAAATATATGTATATATATATATATATTATATATAAGTTATATATATATATATATATATATATATATAATATTATATTATAATATATATATATATATATTATACACCTATTTCACCATCCCCTTCTGTAGATCTGTATTGACCTGTCAGGTGTCGCCTCTGCAGAACCTCCTCGAATGGTTTCTATCTTCGTACATTCTTCTTCTTCCTCATCCACCATAGGCACTCCTCTGACGTTCATCGCATTTTCCACCGCATTACTCCATCTTTTTTCTTCAGTTGTTCATCCGGTATTCCGGCCCACCGGCGTCCACTCCAGCATCTTTCTTGGTCCAGTTTCCTCTTCCATTCTCTTGAGGTGTCCATACCATCTCAGTTGATTCTGTTGTATTTGTTTAGTTATTGATGCAATTCTCAGCTCTCTCCGTATTTCCTCACTTCTCCGCCTATCTCTCAGGGTAACTCCTTCAATCAATCTCAGCACCCTCATCTCCGCCGCCTCCACTCTTCTCATTTGTGTTGTGTTCAGTGCCCAGCATTCCGATCCGTACACTAGTAATGGTCTCAGTATTGTTTTATATATCACCATTTTCACTTCTTTTGGTATAGCTGTTTCTTTCATACTGGGTATAATGCTCCTACGTTCTGAGAGAACTTCTTTATCTTCTCGCCTATCTCTCCTCCCTGACCTCCTTTCCCTTCCATCATCACTCCCAAGTATTTGAACTTATCCACCTGATGTAGTCCTCTTCCTTCTATATTGATGTTCAGTTCTGTTCTTTCCCTATCTATTCTCATTACCTCCGTCTTCTCCGTGTTCATCTTCATACCGATTTCTCCCATTTGGGCATCCCATCTGTTCAGCATTTCCTGCAGGTCCGCTCCCTCGCCTGCTATCAGTGCTGCATCATCTGCGTATAGTAGTGTGTGCTCATGTCTACATATTCTCTTCAGTCCGTAGTCCATGTATAATATGAATAGCAGGGGCGAGAGTACACTGCCCTGTCTCACTCCTGAACTCACCTCAAACCATCCTTCCTCTCTTACTTCTCCCCTTATCTTATTTCTTGTACGGCAGTATGTACTTTTTATTGCTCTTTTTAATTTTTGTGGTATTTCATACTCTTGTTCGTCCAGTGCTCTCCATAGCTTTTCCCTATCAATCCTATCAAAGGCTTTTTCAAAGTCTACAAACGCCACATCTGCTCCTTTATTCCATTCTATTGTTTTTTTTATCATCATTTTCATGTAGAAGATTGGATCCATTCTACTTTTTCCCGCTCTGAAGCCATACTGCCAACTTCCTAGTTTATCTTCAACTTTGATTCTCAGTCTTCTTTCCAATATTCTCTCGTATATTTTACTAGCAACATTCAGTAAAGCTATCCCTCTGTAGTTGTTACAAATTCTTTTGTCTCCTTTCTTGTATATAGGGCAAATCACCGCTCTACTCCATTCGTCAGGTATTCTCTCTTTGTCCCATATCTCATTCAGTAATTCCAGTAGCCATACTTCCACTCCTTCTCCAGTCTTGTATACTTCAGCATTCAGTCCATCGGTTCCTAGGCTTTTTCCATTTCTTAGCGTTTTAATTGCTTCTCTTATTTCCTCCAGCAATATCCCCTCTGTCCTTTCTCCTTCCTTCACCCTCTCCTTTCCATCTGCATCTGCACCCCCTCCACAACCTCAAATCCCAACAATTCCTCTAAGTATTCCTTCTACCTTACCAACACCTCCTTCTCCCCTAACAGCATTTCTCTCTCCTTATTCATCACCACATGCGTTTCTGGTTCTTTCGAGGTTCTCATACTTTTAGCCAATCCATAGATTAATTTTTTTGTTCCCATTATGTTCTCCTTCAGTTCCGACCCTATTTTTACCCATGATTGATTGCTTCATACTCCTTCTTTTTATCCTTTCTGCAATGTTTCTTGCTTCAACATAATCCAATCTATTTTCTTCAGTTTTTACTTTCATCCATTTCCTGTATGCTCTATTCTTATCAGTTATGGCAGCATTCACTTCACTTCATCGTTCCACCATGCTGTCTTTTTCCTCCTCCCTCTACTTATTCTCTTTTCTACCAGTGTCACTTTTGCTGCTCCTATCATATTTCCTTAAATTTATTTCATTTTTCATCTATTGTTTCTCTCATATTTCCCACTTGCATCTTTCTTCTTTTTAAGGTCTCATCAAATTTTTCCTTTGTTGCCTGGTCCTTTAGCTCTTCTAGTAGATATCTCTTTTTAACTAATTTCCTCGGCTTATCTCTCTCTCTCCATCTCAGTATCCCAATTACCATCCTGTGGTCCGAATCCAAGGATACGTGTCGGTGCTCTTCATGTCCAATAAATATATCTTTTTTTATGGTCAAAAACAAAATCATCATTGTATTTTCACTGTAGTCCTTTACTTAAATTCCGCCACTCCATGCTGTATCAGGTCATTTTTACTTCTTCATGTTGGAAGCATGTGTTCATGAAAGTTAATCCGTTTCTCACTGCAAAATCTATCATCAGTTCCCCCTCTTCATTCCTGTCTCCCACTCCGAAAGACCCCATGACTCTCTCTTCTCCCTCTCTTCTAGTTCCAATATGTGCATTCAAGTCTCCAATTATGATCTTTGTCTCTTCCTCCAATCCTATCGTACAGCAGTTGAAGTTCTTCTCTAAATCTCTCCTTTTCCTCGGTTGGTCTTCCCCTATGTGGGGCGTATGTTTGTATTATACTTAATCTCTCTCCTCTGACCTTCATCGTAATAGCCATCAATCTTTCATTTATCAGTATATATATTTATTTATATTATATTATATATATATATATTCATCTCTTATAAATATATATATAAAATAATATCATATATATTATAATTAATATATATAT